>CM050523.1:71395240-71545240 GCA_027563665.1 Antrozous pallidus
CACCAGTAAGGGGACGTGCAGGAGGCAATTGATCCATGATTCTCTCTCATCATTGATGTTTCTCTCTCTCTCTCTTCTTCTCCCCTCCTCTCTGACATCAATAAACAAATCATTTTAAAGGGCACTCCAGAGGGAGTGTGGGGCCTTGCTTAGTGCCCTGGCTGGAAGTGTGGGCCGGGCACAATCGGCCTGTCAGTGGTCGGCAAACTCAACAGCACAGAGCCAAATATCAACAGCACAACCATTGGAATTCCTTTTGAGAGCCACATGAAGGAGGGCCACCGGGGACTGGGGCGCTCCCAGCCCCCTCCCAGCCAAGTCCCGATGCCTCTGGCTGGGGACTGGGGTGCCTCTGGCTGGGGCTGGCCCGGGGCTGGAGCCGGAAGCTATCCTGGGCAGCAGCCTCCATTCACCCTTCTGCAGCCCTTGTTCTCCTGCCCGCGACGTCTCCATCCTCCTCTGCCAGTCTGTCCGTTCAGTTGTCCAGTTCTTGGCCCCCAGTTTATCCACCGAGCTCCCCTGGGCCCTGTAGCCGCCCAGGCAAATCCCAGACACGCAGCTCGCCTCCCGGTGGCTTCCGCCCGTGGGGAAGCAGACCCAGGACAGCCGGTGTCATGTGATTCCTGCTGGGGGTCTGGGGGTGCACAGGACAGGAGTCATCCAGAGGGGAGGGGAGAGGAGCCCCAGGACAGCCCGGAGACACAGTGTCATTTCTTCCGAGACTCAAGACTCGGGAGGTGAGTCACGGACCAGGTAAAGAGGTGAGGGAGGCCGAAGCCGGTGTGGCTCAGTGGACAGAGCGTTGGCCTGCGGACTCGAGGGTCCCAGGTTCGATTTCGGTCAGGGGCATATGCCTTAGTTGTGGGCACATCCCCAGTGGGGGGTGTGCAGGAGGCAGCTGATGGATGTTTCTCTCTCATCGGTGTTTCTAACTCTCTGTCCCTCTCCCTTCCGCTCTGTAAAAATCAATAAAATATATTATTTTTTAAAAAAAAGAGGTGAAGGAGGAGGGAGGGAGGACAGGGAGCAGAGGGCTGACGCACAGGCGGAGGAGGAAGGAGCAGGAGGTAAGACAGGAGAGGGGAGGGGTGACATCACTAGGAGACTATGTGTCACCTTAAGGATTCTGAGTTGATTCTGTAGAAACCATAGGCACCCTGGTCGAAGCACTTCACCAGTATTAGCTCCCTGAATGCTCATGCCAACCCCGTGAGGTAGGGATTATCATCACCACAATCCCCACCTTACAAGTGGGGAAACTGAGGCACAGGTGGGTAGGGAACCCGCCCAGGATGAAGCCAGGATTCGCACCCAGGCTGTCTGGTTCTGAGTCTCCCCCCCCCCCCCCTTCAGGATGAGCCGAAGCTGCAGGAGGTGCAGGGTTTTTAGCTGGAAAGGGGTGTAAAGGTCACACACGCATTTTTTTTTTACAAGATCCGCCTGCTGGAGCGACCAGAAAGTCTGTGGACCCGTCACCCCCACGGCCCCACATGTGGCTGAGCTGTTCTAGCAGAAGGGGGGGAGGAGACAGGAGAGACTGGCTCTCTGGACGGTGGACGCTGGCTCTCCTTGATTGTCTGCATCCCGGCCGGCTGCCCAGAGCTGCCTTCCGGGGTCAGGGGTCAGCCCTGTCCAAAGCTGGCTCCACCGGGCAGGAGGGAATGGAAACGCAGACCGTGTCATCTGTCCCCTTCCCATCTCGACCCCCCTTTTAAAAAAAAATACATTTTGCCGAAACCGGTGTGGCTCAGTGGATAGAGCGTCGGACTGCGGACTGAAGGGTCCCGGGTTCGATTCTGGTCGGGGGCATGTACCTTGGCTGCGGGCACATGCCCAGTAAGGGGTGTGCAAGAGGCAGCTGATGGGTGTTTCTCTCTCATCGATGTTCCTGACTTTCTATCCCTCTCCCTTCCTCCCTGTGAAAATCAATAAAATATATTTAAAAAAATAAACGGGAGCTCTGTATGTGTCCGGCCCTTCCAGAGCCTTCCCTTTCCCAGCCCGAGCTCTTCGAGGTACAGAGGAGTTTAGACCTGAGCTCGCTCCCCCCGCTCCTCCGTCCCTCATAGAGCCCTTAACACGTCCACAGCGTGCCATTGGTCCCACGCGCCTCTCACCCCAGATTCCGGGGGATCCTCACGGTATGAGCTGGTGCTCAATACACAGTTGATGATGAAAGGAAGGCAGAAATGTCAGAGCCTGAGCTACAGGAAGCAGTAACATCGTGCCCCAGGTCACCTAGGGAGGTGGCAGTACAGCCTGGACTCTGGGACAAAGAATTCCTGTGCTCCTCCCCTCCCTCCTTCCCTTCTACAGAGGCTCAGTCTCCCCCTCCCACCCCCCCACACCCCCGCCAGCACATTCCCCCCCTCTCTCACCCCCCCTCCCATCTAACTCCCCTGGTCCCTCCCCGCCTGAGCTGTCCCTCATTCTGCTCAGCTCCGCATTCACTGGTCACACGGCGAGCGTTTCATCGGACCGTCCACACGCAGATCCTTCCCGATGGGATTTCTCGGGTCCGGCTCCGCCCCAGCCCACACGGGGGCCATAAGCACTCGTGTGTCTGCGGCCCGGCCCGGCCCCGGGGATTCCAAAAATAAGCGCAGGGCCCGCCGTTAGGATGCCGGAGCACACACAGGAAGGCATTTCTGCAGGAGGACAGCCCTGCCCAGCCCAGGCCTCCCCTGTCCGTCAAAGCACAAAGCAGCCTTCACACGCGAGCGCGCGGGGGGCCAGGCGGGGCCGCTGGGCGCATTTCTGAAAAGTCAGCACCTCCTGCCATCTGTCTGCACGCTCAGACCTTCCTTGAGAGGCTCTACCTCTGCTCTTCGAATTTGAAATGCTTTCCTGGCCATGGCATCCTTTGCTTTCTTTCGGAAATTTTATTAGTACCATCATTTTATGACGAGAAGCCGGATGCATGAATTCATGCGCAGGTGGGGTCTGGGTGGCCCACCCCAATTGGGACCCATTGGGGGCAGGGCTGGCTGAGGAGAAGAGAGCCACAGGCAGTTGGTTGGCTAACTCTGTACCCAATCAGGGTGGGGGGGGGGCCAACTGGGGACTGGACCAGCTCGGGGGAGGGGCCATGAGTGGTTGGCCAGCTGGCCCCACCCTGATCGGGGTGTGTGGGGCCAAGCAGGGCTGCAGTGCACATCAAAGCAACGGGTGGTTCTGGTCATTCCAGTTATTCCCATGTTCCAGTCACTTGGCTTTTATATATATAGATGATGATGATGATGATGATGATTATAAATATGTTTTTTTTTATTTTCTAGAGGAAGGGAGAGGGAGACGCAGAAATTTCAATGATGAGAGGGGATTGTGGATCAGCTGCCTCCTGCACGCCCCGCCCTGGGGATCGAGGCCACAACCCAGGCCTGTGCCCTGATCCAGAATTAAACCCTGACCTCCTGGTTCCTAGGCCACCCCCTGCCATCCTATTTATTTATGTATTTATTTATCAGTTATGTTTTTGGCACCCTTTGCTTCCAGTGACCCTTCTCCCTGGGATGTACTGGAGCGGGAATCATGGCAGCGCGGGCACAGATGGCGATTCTCACGTTCACGTCCGGATGACACCAACGCGGGTCTCCTGCCCCCCCCCCCCCCCCACCGGGACCGCCGCCTTTCTCTGAGGGCACTGGGGAAGTGCCAGGGGAGAAGCCATGGGGCTGGAGGGCTGTGTCTCTGCTGGCGGAAGAGGGAAGTGCCCCCCGGTGACCCTAAATGAAAGGCATTCAGGGCAATCTTGCTGTCTCCCACGGGCGTGCGGGGGGGGGGGGGGGGGGGGCAAGTGAGAAGTCACCGTCTAGGGAGAGCTTAGCTTTTCCATGTCCCCTCAAACATGAGACCAGGAAATAAAAAGTGTGCACACATACCACAACGGTGTGGAAAATAGGTATTTAGATGCAGCACCTGAAAGGGCCAGAAAGAAATGTAAAAATGGTTGCTTTTTTTTTTTTTTTTTGTGGGTTGGGGAGGGCTGAATGGGTGTTTTTCTCCAAAACCATGGTGTCTGACATTACCAGAGAGACCTGCTTGGATGTTCCGGACGTATTTTACATGGGAATCTCAGGTTTTAGGTGCCCGTCGGGAAACTTGGATTCCTCATGCAAATGCCACCCCTCGGCCACTTTCTCCGGCCACTAATTCCTCTTTGCTGGAAACGGGATCGTTTGCAATTCGCAGCCCCAATCCCAACGTCCTTAAAAGGCTGGGTTCCGGGGACCGAGCTGCATGCAAACCTTTGTCACGCACTGGAAGGTGCAGGAGAGGCGCTCGTGCAACCCAGCAGCCGGCGGTGTCCCCCCTCCCGGGCCGGGGCGCGCGTGGGGCCGCAGCTGCCCGGGCCGCGCCATGCATGCCCTGCACCCTCTGCACCACGGGCTGCGGCAGGCGATGCCCGTGCGAGCCTCCGGCTCCCAAGCCGCACCCACCGGCGCCGGGGAACGGCGGCGGGGAGGACGGCGGGGAGCCGGCAGCGGCATCGCAATGGCAACAGTGACGTCCTTTTACCCTGGATCTAATTGGAGGAAACCCCGTGGCCGGAGCCGCAGCCTGCCGGCCAACCCAGCTTGCCCGGGCCGACCCACCCTCCGAGCCTCCGCTTTCCCCGCGCGCCCCGCCCCCTCGGCCCCCTTCCGCGCGCTCCGGCCTCATTGGCCAGCGGCGGGGCGGGAGGCGGGACTCCCCGGCGCGACGCGGCGCGTCATTGGGCGGCGGCGCAGCGGCCCGCCCCCTCGGCTGCCGGGCTAGGCTGAGCCGGGAGCGTCCTCGACTCCAGCCAGGAGCGGATCCAAGTGGTGGGACTCGCGCCGCGGCCGCGGAGACGTGAAGGTGAGCGGCGGGGGCGTCCCGGGGCTCCTCAGGGCCTGGCGGGGGCCCCAGGGCGGGGCGGGGAGCAGGCCCCGGGGAGCCGGCGGCCTGGACGGCGCTCTCCTGCGGGACGGGCTCCGGCGGGAAGGTGCGAGCCAACGGCCGCTTCCATCTTGGGCTGGGCTGGGCTGGGCCGGGCCGGGCAGGGCGGGAGCGGCCCTTCTTCCTCCTTCTCCTCCTCCTCCTCTTCCTCCTTTCCCGCCCGCCCCGGGCCTCCCCCGCCGGAGCCCCTGGCGTCCCGGGCGCCCCGCTGGGGAGGGAGGGAGATCCCACCGAGCGGCGCGTGCAGGGATGGACAAAAGGGGCGGCGGCGGCGGCGGCGCGCGCGGCCCGGGGCGCATTGTCTGACGGCGCCGCCCCCGCCCCCGCCTCCGCCCGCAGGCCCCTCCGCCCGCCGCCCGCCGCCGCCTCCGACCCCGACCCGCCGGTGCCCGCCCGCGCTGCGCCCTCCTGCCCGCCCCCATGGAGAAGACGGAGCTGATCCAGAAGGCGAAGCTGGCCGAGCAGGCCGAGCGCTACGACGACATGGCCACCTGCATGAAGGCCGTGACGGAGCAGGGCGCCGAGCTGTCCAACGAGGAGCGCAACCTGCTGTCGGTGGCCTACAAGAACGTGGTGGGCGGCCGCCGCTCCGCCTGGCGGGTCATCTCGAGCATCGAGCAGAAGACGGACACGTCGGACAAGAAGCTGCAGCTCATCAAGGACTACCGGGAGAAGGTGGAGTCGGAGCTGCGCTCCATCTGCACCGCCGTGCTGGTGAGTCCGCGCGCGGGGCGGGGCGGGGCGAGCGCTCCCCGTGGTGGACCGGTTGCACGGGGGAGCCCGGGAGAGCCCGGGAGCCGGAGGGAAGGCAATGCAGACCCGGAGGCTTGTGCGAGGGGAGCCTTGGTCTCCGGAGTGGGCTCCTCCCGTGGCGGCTGCGGCAGCTGCTGCTGTGGCAGCGGGAGCAGGTTGTTCCCAGATTGCCGCCGCCACCCCCCGTAGGGCTGGGAGACGCCCAGGCGCGGTTCCCCGAGACCGAAAGACGCCTTTCAGCTCGCCCAGGTCCCCTGGGACACCCCTGAACCCGCATTTAAGTAATTCCTGGGCGCCAGGCTCGCGCTGAGAGAAGGGGCAGGCAGGCAGGCAGGCGCCCTTTCCAAAGACACCCATGGGTGGCAGGGTAGGTAACACACTGGGAAGTAACCCCTGAAGGAGAGAGGCTGAAATATGCTATGTGAGGCGCCCCCCCCACCCCCCAAATCTAGAGAAGCTCCCATTACCATGTGGAATTCTTTAAGCCTCCTCTTGGTATCAGACCCACGTTGTCCATGGCATTGCCACATGCCGTTGCAGTCTGCCATCACTTTCAGGTGGTAAATTTCATGAACCCCCGAGATCCCAGGCAGGCAGGCGCCTTTTCCAAAGACAGACACCCGTGTACGTGTGAGGCCTTCCTCCCCAACCGGGCAAGGGCGTTTATTTTGGAAATCTGAACAGGTATCTTCCTTTTCCAAGGAAGTCTGTTGAGCTGCTTGTCTGTGGAGCTGTTTCGCTGCTCAGAGGCGGGGAGGGGCCAGTTCAGGCAATGCGGGAAGGCGCGGCTCTGGTGCGGGGCAGGCCGGAAAGCTGACAAGGCCGCCAGTGGAGTGGGTGAGCACTGCCATTCACCCTTCTTCTCAAGAGGGAGCCCTTTTCGCTCTGTCATTGCATGGATCTTTCCTCAAAGCGAGGTTTTTAAGATTTCAGTACCAGCGCGGTGTCCTGGAGGTTTAGAAAAACAGGGTCTCTCCCCTGTTTTTCTAACAATGAGCCGTGTGATCGGAACAAAACCATGGGGGTAGCTGGTGAAGGGGCAAGAGAGCGTTGCGGGGTGTGCGCCGAGGGCCTTGTTGAGGGATTATTTGCTTGCGTCGAATTCATCTGTACCCTCTCAGCGTCCACTTCCTGCCTGGCGTCGGGGAGGCAGGTAGAAGCTTTCCAACTGAAAGTGCTGGCAGACTGCAGTCGCTCGTGGCAATGCCCATTGACAGTGTCTGATGCCCAGGGGAGGCTCACCGGATTCGGATGGTAATGGGGGCTTTTCTGATTGTGGGGGCCCACGTGGCGTATTTCAGTCTCCGGTTCAGGGACCACTCCCTGTGTGTTGTCGCTTACCCTGCAGTAATTCCGAACTACACACAATGTTCCCCTGTTCTCCAGCAAGTTAGTTCTGAGCCAGAGGAATATTTTTTTTAACCGATGGCTCTTACAATGTAATATCTATGATGGCATAAGTGGAGAAGAGTTTTGCTTAATTGCTAAGTCGCTCAGTATAAAAAAAATTGCCCTCCCCTGAAATTAGGACAATTTTTTATATAAGTGAAATAGAAGAATTTAACTTTATTAATCTGAGGCATAAAATACTTTTTATTGGTAAAATGGCTGGCGTCTAAATTGTGACTTACTGGCCAACCTATCTTAAAAGTCCTAGTTGACCACCTTCCATTGGACAATCAATGTTGGAGGGCTCGGCTGTGCTCAGGAGCGGCGTGAGGACGGACACAGCTGGGAGCCGCGGTGTTTGTCCTCCGAAACGTAGGCGTGAATGTGAGAAATGCAAACATGACACGGGAATGCCCGTAAAGTGGTTCTGAACAGGTTATGTGTAGTTTGTGTCTGTCTGTGTGTTTTAGTGTATTTTTACTGATTTCGGGGGGGGGGGGGGAGAGGGAGGTAGAAACATCAATGAGAGAGAATCACAGATCTCTGCCTGCTGCACGCCCCCTGCTGGGGATGGAGCCCACACCCTGGGCCTGTGCCCTTGGCCAGAATCGAACCCGGGACCCTTCAGTCCGCAGGCGGACGCCCTATCCCCTGAGCCACCCCGGCCAGGGCCAGGCGTGGTGCTAAGGAAACTGCACCCTCAGCTGGTCTCCCAGAGAGGCTTTGGGAGCGGAAGTTGAGGGAGGAGGGCAGAGGGGCGGGGTCAGTATTCCAGGCAGAAGGAGTGGACAGGACAAGCCTGACTCGGGGAAGAAGGTTCTGGGCGGGAGGGGGGTGTGTATAGAGCCCCTGCCAGAGAAAAGCCACATGAGAGTGAATGCCAGGGGGTCCCTCGTCGGGGTGACGCGGGGAGACTGGAGATTTTTAATGGTTTTTGAGTGGCGTGGGTTGGCAACATCCAGAGCTCGTGGTAACGAGTTTGTCGGGGGAGGGAGGGAGGGAGGAGTGAAAGCTGACGTTCCTGCACGGGGTGCTGTAGCGAGGTTCTTCCTGCGGGGACACGGGGGGGGGGGTGTGTGGCGTGGAGGACCGAGGTGAGGCTCCTTGCCGGAGACCAGTACTCGGAACAGAGAGGAGAGGCAAATTTTATATATATATATATATATATATATAGGATAATTTTAAAAAACATGTATTTTATTGATTTTTCACAGAGAGGAAGGGAGAGGGATAGAAAGTCAGAAACATCGATGAGAGAGAAACATCCATCAGCTGCTTCCTGCACAACCCCCCCCCCCGGGGATGTGCCCGCAACCAAGGTCCATGCCCCTGACCGGAATCGAACCCGGGACCCTTCAGTCCGCAGGCCGACGCTCCATCCCCTGAGCCACACCGGTTTCGGCATGAGAGAGAGGGGCAAAATTTTGGTCCTAAGTAGCGGGGGCTCCCAGCCTCCTTGTTTTTCGTAGAGTAGACTGGGGTGGAATGATTTGAACTGTTTACTAGAATGAACGAACGTGGTGGGCACCTCTCAGCCCTTTTGATAAGCGTTATTGAGAGGCTACTGAACTGTGAGGGGGGAAATATTACCAATCCAAACGAGTCAAGAGCAGAGGCGCTTAAAAGGGCCCAAATGAGCCCCAGCTGGTGTGGTGCAGTGGATAGAGCGCTGGCCTGTGGACTGAAGGGTCCCAGGTTTGATTCTGATCAGGGCATCTGCCTGGGTTGTGGACTTGATCCCCAGTAGGGGGCGTGCGGGAGGCAGCCCATCAATGCTCCTGTCCTCAT
Source organism: Antrozous pallidus (assembly GCA_027563665.1). Lineage (NCBI taxonomy): Eukaryota > Metazoa > Chordata > Mammalia > Chiroptera > Vespertilionidae > Antrozous > Antrozous pallidus. The sequence goes on from CM050523.1 coordinate 71,404,091, forward strand.
CGATGTTTCTGTCTCTATCTCCCTCTTCCTTCCTCTCTGGAATCAATAAAAATGTTTAAAAAATAAAGGGCCCAAATGACCAGACTCTGTAGATTAAACCAGACGTTAGAGAAGATTTTACAAGTTATCTCGGTATCCCCGTGTCATTGTGAACCAGAGGGCTGGGCTACAATTTCTAGGTCTCTTCCGGTTCTGATTTTTGGGGGACTATAAAGTGATATAGGTCCCAGCTGTTTTTTTACAGTTCCGTTTGGAGAAATGTTGGAAAACTAATACCGACTTTTCGTGAGACGGCTTCAGGGAGGGGTGTACAGACATCGCCGGTCATCCTAATTCAGAATTTCAGTGGAAAAGCTTCGTAAGTTGTAGGTCAGCCAAGCAGCAGTTACTAGCACGTGTGAGCGGTCTGTGAGTCATTGAGAGTGTGGGGGTGAGGGGTGGGCAGTGGTGAACTCAAAGGGATCCCAGAACCCTGGGATTTAGGAGCAAACTCTCCTGTGCAGGAGACGGCCTGGAGTAAGGGGGACAAGGCGACCTTTGTCTCGGTCCCACGCTCCTTTCACGCGGACGGTCTTTTCGGCAGGCTGCTGTGGAGTAGCGTGTGAGACAGTTTCAGGAACTAAGGCCCCTGTTCGGACTTTTCAAACAGTCATTTCCAGTGGCGGATAGAAACTACAGTTGCTGTGTCAGTATGTAAGGCTCTGTGAACTTGATTCAGTATTATGGTTGAATTTAGGTAAGGTATAAACTAATCTCTTAATGACAGTGTGTAGTGCTGGTTATGATTTTGAAAGAAGACGATAACATTGTTTCTGATAGTTAATGAATCAGTATAATTTTATTGACATAATGGAAAAGTTATGGGCTCTGGGGTCAAGACAGATTGTTTTTGAATTATTGCTTCCCAGTCTTATCGTTTATGACAATGGACAGGTTTGCTAATTTCTCAGGCTCTGTTTCTTCATTTATAAACTAGAGGCCCAGTGCACGAAATTTGTCATGGGGTTGGGGGTTGTCCCTCAGCCCAGCCTGTACCCTCTCCAATCTGGGACCCCTTGAGGGCTGTCTGACTGCCCGTTTAGGCCCGGGATCAGGCCTAAACGGGCAGCCAGACATCCTTCTCACAATCCAGGACTGCTGGCTCCAAACTGCTCACCTACCTGCCTTCCTGATTGCCCCTAACTGCTTCTGCCTGCCAGCCTGATCACTCCCTAAACACTATCCTGCCAGCCTGATTGATGTCTAACTGCCCTCCCTTGCAGGCCTGCTCCCTCCAAACTGCCCTCCCTGCTGGCCGTCTTGTGGTGGCCATCTTGTGTCCACATGGGGGCAGGATCTTTGACCACACGGGGGCAGCCCTCTTGTGTGTTGGAGTGATGGTCAATCTGCGTATTACTCTTTTATTAGATAGTATAAAGGCCTGGTGCATGGGTGGGGGCTGGCTGGTTTGCCCTGAAGGATGTCCCAGATAAGGGTGGGGGTTCCCTTGGGCCATGGGGCAGCCTGGGTGAGGGGCCTGTGGTGGTTTGCAGGCCGGCCACGCCCCCCCCCCCCCAAGCAGAGGCCCTGGTATCTGGGATTAATTTATGTTTTACAATTGAAACTTTGTAGCCTGGAGCGGAGCCAAGCCTTCTGTCTGCTTGCTCTGTGGCAGGGCAGCAGCCATTTCTATTAGAACATTTACCTTCTATAATTGAAACTTTGTAGCATTGATTGGAGGCCTAGGCTGGCAAGGGCAGGTGGAAAGCTTGGCTTCCTCCATTGCTGGGGAAACCCAAGCCTCCCTCCTGCTCTCAGTGGCAACAGCCATCTTGGTTGGGGTTTATTTGCTCCTGATTGGCTCGTGGGCGTGGCTTGTTCGGAGGTATGGTCAATTTGCATATTACTCTTTTATTAGATAGGATTCGTGATGATGGTGCCTGCTATTACAGGCTTGCAATTAAAATAATGACTGACATTTATTGGGCATTTTACTATTCGCTAAGCCTAGTTTAAGCACTTCATGTGCTGAGTCTGTCCCCGTCGTTTGGTTTGGTAGTGTTGTTTCTGTGTTAACGGTAGGGGACGGGCATAGGGGGTGAAGTGACGTGTTCAACACCCAGAGCCTGGTGAGCGTGCAGCCTCCAGGTGAAGTGCAGCAGTTTGTCCCTCCGCACATGGGGGTGACTGATGGGCACAGTGTGAGCCTTGAACCTCGGTTTTGAGGGATTTGTAGGGTTCAAGTAGATAAGACGTGACGTTTGTAAGTTAAGGGAGGACGATAGCTCTGGTGGGGAAAACTGCCACAGCCTATGATTTCGAAGCAGAGTGTCTCAGTGAAATACTTCTTGACTTGTACACCGCTTTGGCTTTTAGATGACAAGCTCCCTGAAGCTAAAAGTTGTCTTTTTGGAAAAGAAATGGAGTGGAATGATGCACATATGGGCATGTAAGTGTAAGGTTAGATCCGTGCTCCCAACCAGGGCAATTCACCCCCAGGAGACCCCGGGCGGCTTCTGGAGACGGTTTCCGATGGTGGGGCTGCTCCCATGGTGGGCAGAGGCCGGCCGCTCTGAACATCACATGCGAAGGGAATCTCCCAGCAGGACCGACCCGGCCAGAGGTGGCTGACGAGGTGGACACTCCGGGCCGGTGAGCCGGGCTAGCTGAGCCACCAGGGGTCGGGCCATTCCAGTGGAACTGGCTTTCCCACAGGGCTTCGCGCCCCATTTCCATTCTTTCCGTCCGGATGAGCATGCCCCTGATCCCTGTCCCCGGGCGTGCTCAGTGGATGGGCCGTGTGTGTTGTGTGCTCCCGTTCACTGACTGGTGACGGGCATCCTCCTGGGTGTTTGCCACAGGCGATGCCTGGAGACAGGGAGACGCTTCTCGGCGGTACAGGGCGAGGCCAGGACAGTAAGGCCCCCGTAAACGTGATGTAAGTGCTTCCTCGTAGGACAGCCTTGGGTCGCCGTGTGTGTCGGGGATCCTGGGAAGTGAGTGAGAAGGTATGTGGAACCATAAAGACATATATACTAGAGGCCGGGGCGCAAAATTCGTGTGTGTGGGGGTCCTTCAGCCCGACCTGTGCCCTCTCCAATCTGGGGCCCTCAGGGGATGTCCTACTGACGGCTTAGGGCTGCTCCCTGTGGTTTTCTGCTCTCTGCAGACCTGCCTGCTCCATGTCCCCGCAGGCCCTGCTGTCTGCTCTCTGCAGGGGCCTGCTTGCCCCTTGCCGTGGTGAGGGCTAAAAGGACTGGGGGGCCCTGGCAGGACTGGGGGACCTGGGCGCCACCATCTTTGTGACAGTCAATTTGCATATTCCCTCTTTATTAGATAGGATTTTTATTTCAAAGGCAAGCAAGAGAGAAACAGATATCAGTGATGAAAAAGGATCATTGATTGGCTGCCTCCTGTGTGCCCTCCACTGGGGATTGAGCCTGAAATCTGGGTGTATGCCCTGACGGGGGACTGAACCATGACCTGGTTGATAGGTCAGTGCTCACCCACTGAGCAGCACTGGCCGGGCATCAGGTCAGACTGTTTAAGCCCAAGTAACTTCCTTTGCTACTGCTCATCTAGAATCAGTTCTTTTATCTTCCCTCTTGTTTGCTCATTCCACCAAGCAAACACTTGAACACAGCTCAGAAAAGTTTTCTTTTAAAAACTGGAGAATTGGACATCGCCAGTGAAACCCGTTAAGTGTTCTGACCTTTCCGCCTGGGACTGTTTGCCAAGCGTGTGGCACTATGTCCGCTTCTCAGTGCCGTGTTGCCCGCGGGGCTCTGGTGTCGGTGAGGAGCTGAGCGCGGTCTCCGGAGAGGCTCGCGCACCCTCAGTGAGAAAGCGCGCGTGATGGGGGCTGATCGCAGGGACGGGTGGTTGGTTCTTGGTGGAGCCAAAACTTAAATTCAGGAAGGACTGGGTATTCCATTGACAAATTTTTGCTATATGAAAGTTAATTTCTGTGTAATTTAGCTTTTATAATTTTTAATAACTTATAATTTATAATTTAAATAAAAATTATAAAAAACAGCTTTGGGAAGGACTGAGTATTCCATTGACAAATTTTTGCTACATGAAAGTTAGTTTCTGTGTAATTTAGCTTTTACCATATCATAGAAATTATAAATAACTAGAGTCCTGGTGCACAAAATTCATGCAAGAGTAGCCCTCCCCCCCCCCCCCCCCCCCCCGCACCAGCTTCCCTCTGGCCCCGGCTTCCCTTGCAGCTGGCCTAATTAGCATATTTACGCTTTTATTATAGGTATTTAAATCCAAGGACTGACATTTGCAGTAGGAAATGATATATATTGAAGTGACTTTATCAAGCTACACAAGTCCTCCTAGGCCCCCTTATCCACAGGGACACATTCCAAGACCCCCAGTGGTGCCTGGAGCCGTGGCGAGTACCCACCCTGCAGAGACTGAGCACTTTGTGGTTTCTCTTTAGCATGTCTGAGTCGCCACACTCGCCGTGTGCTTCGGGGCCACAGTAATGAAGTCAGGGTCCCTGAACCACAGCATTGCGTCTGCCCGCCCATCTGACGCTGCGACGGCTGCTCACAGAGGAACGGGGGTGGCGGGGGGGGCTTATTCAGGGAGACCCTGGACAAGGGAGGGAGTGCCCTGGGCAGGACGGAGTGGCAGCACAAGATTGACAGTGCTGACAGCCTGAAGTTTAAAACCGATGAATTGTTTGTTTCTGGAATGTTCCGTGTAACATCTTTGGGCAGGGGTTGACCGTGGGTAATTGCAGTCGAGGAAAGCAAAACTCTGGAGGCTGATGGCACCACGGAAACTTTATCTCCTCCTCCCCTTTCCCACACTTGCCGAAATAATTAAAGTTGTTGGTTTTGATGAACCCCGATTTTTTTAGGTCGCTTGTGCTTTGGTTGAAATGCCTGACAAGAAACCATTGCCTGATCCAAGGTCGTGAGCATTTTCACTGACTAGCTCACCGTCTGGGCTCTTCGTTGTGGTTTGGCTCGTTCCGAGTTGATGTTCGCAGCTGGAATGAGGGAGGGTCCAGCCGTCTTCGTTCTCTCCGTGTGGCTGCCCAGTTGCCCACATGAAAAAGGTTCGACCGGAAATCTCCGCTTATGAAACAGAAGTGATTTGACATAAAAGCTAACTTAAGGAAAACTTAACAGTTACCTCGTTCTTTGTGCTCCGCATTCTGCTTCCATCCCACCGCTGCTTTCTCGTTAAAGCCTTTTCCCTGTTCTGAGTGTTGGCCTCCCACCTGGCCCGCGCTCCACCGCCAGTTAGAGTCACAGCTTCACCCTTTCGGTCCCTTTCCTTCAGTGACGGGGATGAGGTGGGTTACCTGTAAGGAAGCCAGGTTTAGTTCCTCGGCCGGTTGCTGTGACCTCGAACTCAGCCTGTCACACCCCGGCCCCTGAGACAGCACCCCCGCCTCGGGTTCTGTCTTGTACGGACGTGGCGGAGAGGCGTGCCTTCGTGCACCCAGGCTCTCCTGCTTTTCTCTCTTTTACCAGGAGCTGCTTTTTCTTTAAAAGACCCGGGGAGGAAAGCATCACTGCTTTTAAAAGTTCACAGCCATTACCAGACCAGATGGAGGCCGAGCTCCTTGTGGGACTGGCCCTCCGGCTCCTGTCCGCGTGCGGCCTTCTTCCTGCCCCCCCCCCCCCCCCCCCCGGGCCGCGGTGTGTGTGCACTCACCTCGCTCTGATTCTGCACACACACCCCGCGCTGCCGCACGGACGGAGTCTTTCCTGTCTCGCCGCGTCTCCCAGCGAGGCCCGCTCCTTGTCTGGAGCGTGCGGTGCTGCGCCCTCTGGCCGCCTCGAACGCGGTGCCCGCTCTGCCCACCGGGGAGCTGTGCCGGCTGTAAGATGAGAGCCTCGCCCTGGCCGGTGCGGCTCAGTGGAGAGAGCGTCGGCCTGCGGACTGCAAGGTCCCGGGTTCCATTCCGGTCAGGGGCACCTGCCTAGGTTGTGCGCTCGATCCCCAATAGGGGGCGTGCAGGAGGCAGCGATCAATGATTCTCTCTCATTGATGTTTCTCTCTCTCCCTCTTCCTTCCTCTCAGAAATCAATAAAGAAATATATTTAAAAAATAAAAATAAAAAATAAAAACCCTCATTTTCCTTCTATAGACTACTGAGCGGCAGTTTATTTCCCAGGTTATTTTTGTGCTGCATCAGCTGTTGCAGTGAATGTTCGCAGTAACCGTTAAGGTCAAGGTTATAGCGAGTGCGGAATAACTTTCCGGCCGTAGCCTCCGAGTTCTGGTTGGCCCTGCCCTTCCCCTGTGCCTGTAACAGCTGGGGGGCTGGGGTCGAGGGTTGCATGTGACACAACAGAGGTCAGTGTGTGGCCACAGACGGGCACGTTCATCTGTGATCCCGTGTGATTTCTGTCCCAAAAGTGGCACACTCAGTGTGTCCCGGCTTACAGAGACAGCTCAGGTGGACATGCACCGCTGTCTCCTAGCGTAGCTAGTTCCTATTTTTAATGGAGTTCTTAGGAGAAAGCAGAATCTGACCCATTTCCTCAGCTAGCAAGGGGTTTGGCCCATTTGAATTACTAGAACATCCTTTTTATTAGATATCAAGATGTCTGTTCAGTTGGGTTACTAATGACCAAACTGAGATTCCACTTACTGTTTTGGTTGTTTTCCTTAAAAAAAAAAAAAAAAAGAATCTTGTTTTCCCACATCAATTTGTCTTTTTCGTCCCAAATCAGCTATGGTAGCTCCTGGATACTGGTAAATTGCAAGTATCTAAGGCCAGCGGTTCTCAACCTTTCCAACGCCGCGACCCTTAACACAGCTCCTCACGTGTGGTGACCCCAGCCATAGCGTTGTTTCCGTTGCTGCTCCATCGCTGTCATTCCGCTCCTGTTAGTGAACCGTCACGTAAACACCCGTGTTCCCGTGGCCGTGACCCGCAGGCTGGGAACCGAGAGCAGGGTCGCCTGAGGCCATCGGAGAACGCTGACGTTTACACGACGATTCATAAAAGTGGCAGAATGACAGTGATGGAGTAGCAACGAAAACAATGTCCTGGTGGGGGCCACCACCAATGAGGGACTGTGGTGAAGGGTTGCGGCGTGAGAAAGGTGGAGGACTGCTGCTCTAAGGGAAAGGAGGTATTTGCTTTGATTCTTTGTCGGTGCTGGTCTGTTGGTGTTGGTAAGTTATGGTTGTGTGTGTGTCTTTTTTTTTTTTGGAGGGGAGGGAGGTTGACATCTTTAGAAAGTAGTTCCAGTGTCACTAGTGGATGAGTGTATTCGAGTGTCTTCTGAACCTGTAGCTTAGCTGCAGAGCTAGGAGTCTTAGAGCAGAAGGTGCAGAACGTTTCTATACCCTGACAGTTCCCGGTTGCTAAGATACGGGGGCTGGGCAGGGGGTGACCCACCCAGAATGGGACTGAGGGGGGTGGGCAGCAGAGCACAGCCCGGACGAGAAGAGCCCGAAGGCCCGGTCGCTCCGTGAACCAATCGGATCCGTTGCGGTTAGCTGGTGCAGGAGCAGGAAGGGGCCTGGAAGTCCGGGTTAAGTACCGTGGCAGGTGGCATGGGCAGGGCGTGGCAGCCTGCAAGGTGGGCGATGGGGGAGAGGCAGGCAGCGCTGATGAGCCTGGCTAGCTAGGCCTGTTGTCCTTCTGGACAGTGTAGTCTCCCCTTTCCTTCAGCGGCTCATAGTTCAGGAAGAGGAGCTGTGTGTTCCCGAGGCAACCTCTGCTTATTTGTCTGAGAAGTTCTCCAGACAAGGTCGGACTTGGAGAAAACTCACATCCAGGGCTTGGATGATGATGAGGCCAAAGAAGCAATACGATCGCACCCAGATTTCTAACTGGGGCGCGGCACAGAGTGCTTCTTCTGAGACAGAAAACTGAAGGGGGGAGGGGTGGGACTCAGCAGTAGATTGTGTCAGGAAGGCAAAACTATGTTTTCTTAAACGAGTAAGTTTCAGGTTACAGTGGCCTAGTCAGGTTGTGTGTGTGTGTGTGTGTGTGTGTGTGTGTGTGTACGTGAACACACACAATATACACTGAGTGGCCAGATTATGATGATCTCTGAACGCATAATAATCTGGCCACTCAGTGTATATCCTATATAATCATATGTAATAAAAGGCTAATATGCACATTGTCCCCTCAACCAGGAGTTCGACCAGCAGGCAGGCTGGCCAACTGCCCATGTCCCCTCCCCCTGGCCAGGCTGGCTGGACCCCACCCATGCATGAATTCATGCACCCAGCCTCTAATTCTCTCTCTCCCTCCCTCTCTCTCTCTCTCTCTCTCTCTCTCTCCCCCCTCCCCCTCCCCCTCCCCCTCCCCCTCTCCCTCTCTCTCTCCTTCTCTCAGTGACCAGATTATGATGATCTCTGAACCATAATAATCTGTCCCCTCAGTGTATATCCTATATAATAAAAGAGTAGTATGCAAATTCACCATACTTCTGATATACCCACTAGCCACGCCCACCAGCCAATCAGGAGCAAATAAGCCCCAACCAAGATGGCTGCAGCCACTGAGAGCAGGAGGGAGGCTTGGGTTTCCCCCACAATGGAGGAAGCCAAGCTTTCCGCCTGCCCTTGCTGGCCTAGGCCTCCACTCAATGCTACAGAGTTTCAATTACAGAATATACATAATCCCAACAGAAATGGCAACAGCCACGGAGCTGGAGAGAGAAGAGGCTAGGATTGCTGGGGTGATGGAGGAAGCCAAGCTTCTGCAGCCCTAGTGCCTAGGCCTCCACTCTAGGCTACAAAGTTTCAATTATAGAATTTAAATAAACCCAAACAGAAATGGCTGCCACCATAGAGCGAGCAGAAGACTTGCTCCGTTCCAGGCTACAAAGTTTCATTTGTAGAAGATAAATTAATCCCAGATCCCAGGGCCTCTGCTTGGGTCGCCGGGGGGTGTGGCCGGCCTGCAAACCATCACAGGCCCCTCGCCCAGGCCACCCCACACCCCAAAGGAACACCCACCCTGATCCGGGACACCCTTCAGGGCGAACCAGCCGGCCCCCACCCATGTACCAGGCCTCTATCCTATCTAATAAAAGAGTAATACACAGATTGACCATCACTCCAACACACAAGAGGGCTGCTCCCATGTGGTCAAAGATCCTGCCCCCATGTGGACACAAGATGGCCTGCAAGGGAGGACAGTTTGGGGAGATCAAGCCTGCAAGGGAGGGCAGTTAGGGGTGACCAGGATAGCAGAGGAGGGCAGTTGGGGGCAAACAGGCTGGCAGGGAAGCAGTTAGACATCAATGAGGCTGGCAGTGTAGTGGTTAGGGGGTGATCAGGCTGGCAGGCAGAAGTGGTTAGGGGCAATCAGGGAGGCAGGCAGGCAAGCAGTTTGGAGCCAGCAGTCCTGGATTGTGAGAAGGATGTCCGACTGCCCGTTTAGTCCCGATCCTACTGGGCCCAATCCTACTGGGATCGGGCCTAAACGGGACAGTCGGAAATCCCTCAAGGGGTCCCAGATTGGAGAGAGTGCAGGCTGGGCTGAGGGACAGCCCCTGCCCCCATGCACGAATTTTGTGCACTGGGCAGAGAGAGAGAGAGAGAGAGAGAGAGAGAGAGAGAGAGAATGTGTGTGTGTGTGCACACGCACGCGCATTATTATGTATTCAGAGATCATAATCATGTGGCTACTCAGTGTATATATGAGCACCTGGTCTGATGCTTAAGAGAAAGATTTGTGTGGTAGTGCATGGTGATTGAGATTTATATACTAAGCTCGATACTGAGCAATTTGTATTCACTTATTTCACCTTCACAACCACCCCATAAAGTAGGGATTGTCATTACTTCTGTTTTATAGATGAGTAAACTGAGCTACAGGGCTGTGAAAGTAAATTGTCTGGCTAGGTTTGGGGCAGATTTGTGAGTAATTACCATGTAGGTAATTGCATAAAATCTTGCCAATAAAATCTCAAATGGCCCTGGTCTGTGGGCTCAGTGGTTAGAGCGTTGGCCCGCTGAAGGGTCTCGGGTTCGATTTCTGGTCATGAGCACACACCTGGGTTGCAGGTTCCATTCCCGTCCCCAGTGGGACACATTCGGAAGGCCACCAATCCATGTGTCTCTCTCACATTGCTGTCGTTTCTTTTTCTCTCGTCATCTCCCTCCATCCTTTCCCTCCCTCTCTCCTCCTCCCCCCCCAAATCAATGGGAAAATAAAGCCAGGTGAGCCCACATCTTGTCAGTTATCTTAAAATGGGCAGCGGCTGTTGAAGTATCTGAGATCCTCGATTGTCCCAATGAAATGTTTTCTCCTGGTAGCAGCTTCTAGTTGTCAGATTTTAGCAAGCGTAGCGTTAAAGGCAGACCCTTACTTGATTAAAGGGGAAAAAATAAACGTCCTTAATTTTATTGATTTTTAAATGTTTTTATTGATTTGAGAGAGAAGAAGGGAGGACGTGGATCGAGAGAGAGACGTCAGCTGAGAGCCACATCGACGGCTGCCCCCACGCCCCGTTCTGGGGAGCCGCCGCCCGGGCCTGTGCCCTGACCCACTGAGCATCGAGCCAGTGACCTGGTTCTGGTTCGCCATCAGCCACCGGTCCACACCGACTGCTGGCCTTAGTTCCAGACGCTCCTCTCAGAGCATGGGAAACGGGCATTGATTAACAGCCAACTCGGTCAGCACACAGCTAACACGGGATTCCTGAACTGCCGTCCTCGGAGCGTGAAGGAGCACATGTAGCTACGCATCCTCGTCTAAGGGTCCCGCGTGACTCATTTCGGGAGAGAGGGAGCCTCACGGATTATGGCCAGAGAGGAAGGGAGAGGGACAGAGAGGCAGAAACATCGATGAGAGAGAAACATCGATCAGCTGCCTCTTGCACGCCCCCCACTGGGGATGTGCCCGCAGCCAAGGGCACACTGATTCCGGTGCTCCTGACCGGAATCGAACCCGGGACCCTTCAGTCCGCAGGCCGACGCTCTATCCACTGAGCCAAACCGGTTTGGGGGAGTTCTGTTCTTTTTAACGACATGAATGGAGCTTTTTTCGGGACACTTGTGTGCCCCTTTGGCAGGAACAGGGTCTTTGCATCGGGGTTCCGATGGTTTGCTCTGCGGGCCACGCTAAGCTCCGCCCATTTTTACCCCCATTTCCAGCCCGTGGCTTTCCATGAAATAAACCTCTGACTGGCACCCACACAGTTCTTCGTGGAGACGCCCCTCTCCGCCTCCCGCCTGCCCAGCACGCCCGGGGGTGGCTGTGTGGCCTCTTCCCGCGCTGACGCCCCAGCTTCCCCAGGCCCGAGCCACGCTCCCCGTGAGTGTGCGCTCTCAGCCCTGTTTCGTTTTCCAGCTCCTTCCCTCTGTTTCCGCTTCACGTTCTCACTCAGAAGGGAAAGCCGGGCTTCCACTCGCCTGCCTCACGCTGATGGGGGCTCTGTGCCGAGGAGAGCGGTGTGTTTCCGCCCGGGGCTGCCCCGCAGGCGGCGCTGGACGTGTGTGACCGCTTCATGCGGTCAGGTGGACCACCCGCTCGTTTCCATGGCGAGTCTTCCGCTCCGGCCTTTCGCTGGTTCGGAAACGGAATGGTCACGTTACCTTCTGCTTCTCCCGTTGGTCAGAAATGCGGGGAACGCTGTCTGATGTAACCTGACCAGTACCAATAAGTGCGGTTTAGCGCCAGACGGGTCTGTAGACACACGAGGAGACACCTGGAGAGCGAACGAGCTCGTTCACGGCTGCAGGCTGCCGACAGCGCTGCGGACGCGGCCGGCCAGGAGGGCGGAGGGTGAAGCCGCCAGTGACGACAGGACCGAACGGAGGCGCGAGTTCGTTTCCGACACGCGGCTTGTAAGATGAGAGAGCTACGGATAAAGCCGCAGCCAGACATTCCTTGCTAGGTTGGACGAGTGGGGAGGTTAGCTCTCCGTGTTCGGGGGGGCCCTGAGGAGCGGGACGGTCACGCATTCGGGGGGCGTGCAGGTGGCACTGCCTCCAGGAGGGCAGCCACGTTTCTCTCACGGGTCAGATGTGCGTTCGGGACTGGGTTGGAAATATTAAAGCGTTTGAAGCAACGTAAATGCTCACCAGGCGCCTGTTAAATAAGTAATTCCCTTATGCCCACACAGCGGAGGACTGTTCTGTGTTAACGAGCGTGAAGCAGTGTGACAGGGACAGGGAATGACGCTTAGCAGAGGGGCTCCTGTGAGGAAAGCAGGAGCAGCGGGGCTGGGGTGCTGACATGCGGGAGGGAGGGCAGATGTGGGTTCACGGGTACAGAGCATCTGGAGGACGGCCGGAAACAGGGAGGGAAGAGCTGCGGGTCGAGGGGGCCCCGGAGGAGGGGGAAACGGGTGTTTGCTTGTGCGATGCGCGCTTGTCACCGGTATGTAATGGGCACCAGTGTCTGACCCTGTGGAGAGAGGGGGGGTGTAATGAGGGAGGAGGAGTCCTGTGGGGGTGAACTGGAATTGGAGGTACCGGTAGGAAGTAACGATTTAAAAACAAACCCAAAACTTCGCTGAAGGAAGGAAACCGCGAGCGAGCGGAAGGGAGGCTTTTCCCAGAACTGTTAGTGTGAGAGTGACTGTGGCGAGCTATCACTCTGATAAACAGTGAAGAACTTAAAAAGTAATTTGGGAAGATGGCTGTCGTTTTAAGGCTGTCCGTGTGGGCTGCTGCCTCCACCCCACAGCTGGTCCATGGGAGGTCCGTCTGTCCATGGGGAACTCCGTCCGTCCATGGGGAGCTCCGTCTGTTCATGGGAGGTCCGTCCGTCCATGGGAGGTCCGTCCGTCCGTCCACGGGGAGGTCCGTCCGTCCGTCCATGGGGAGGTCCGTCCGTCCATCCGTCCACGGGGAGGTCCGTCCGTCCATCCACGGGGAGGTCCATCCGTCCGTCCACGGGGAGCTCTGTCCGACAGGAGGCCGGCGTGGGAGGGGCGCCCTGCCAAAGCTTAGCAACTTCACGAATGAAACCCCCTGAGGACACGTTTTATCAGGAGTCGATCTGCTCTACAGGTTGCTCTTTGGACGTAGTGCCTTAGGATCCAGATTAAACCGGCGGGAGGGACTGAGGTTGTTTCCTGGAGGAGGGGATGAAGGAACTGGCTCTGGACAGACCCTCCAGTCAGCTTGTCCCTGCGGCGCGCTCTCTTCTGAGGTGTCCGGGTCATCCGGTCCGTCGGACATTGGCGCCTTTTAGAGGTCCCTCTGAAAAGATGCCCGCCCTCGGCGCTCTCCCCGCCTGTGCGTGCCTTCCTGCTGCCGCCGCGCCCTGGCCCGGTCACACACACCCCCCCCCCCCCCCCGCGCCCCCCCCCCCTTCAGACGCAGCTCGCCACCGCCTGCTTAGGAAACTCTTCCGATTGCCGACAGAGTGGTCTCCGCTGTGCCCCGAGGACGCTCAGTGCGCCTCCCGCCCCCGGTGGCCCGGTGTCCCCATGTCCCCATCGGGGGCGGCTCTGCCGGCGGGGGCTGGACTGTCCGGCTGTCGTTCGTTAGGTGGGAACTTCCTGCTGTTACCTGAGGCCAGACCTGATGTGGTTTCACACTTCAACACGACGTGTTTCTCGATGTTTGTCTTCGTGGTTTTAATGCAGCGGAATTAGCCCGGATGCAACTGCCAGGGAGAGAGCAAAGGTCTTCCTTTGTTCTGTTTGTGGCCCGGCCGCCCGGCCGCTCGTGGTGGCCGGACAGACCGAGTCTGGGCTCAAAGGTTCTTGGCGTTGAAGGCGATTCTTAGAGGCGAACATCTAGATTTTTTTTAATTTTAGAGAGGAATGGGGGGGGGAGAGACATACATGAGGGACATCCATGGGCTGCCCCCTGCATGCCCCCTGCTGGGGACTGAGACCAGAACCCTGTGCTCCGGCTGGGAACCGGCCAGTCTGGTGCGTGGATGGCGCTTACCAACTGCGCCATGTTGGCCAAGGCCAGGTACACAGGTATTTAACGTTTCATTACAGGTTACCTTCATTTTTACCTTATATCTTACTTAGGACATGAATGTGTATATATGTTTTGTGGGGAAACTCAGTTATGTACGTGTTAAAACTGATTCCTCTCCTCTGCCCTCCCCTGACTTTACTTTATGCGGCAAGTTTTCTTACGCAGCGAGCCACCTGTCACTTGGTTTTTCCCTGGGCTCTGTTGGGGTTGGTGGTGGTTGTTGTTGTTGTTGAAAGTTGTGCGTCGCCTGGCTGCGTGGCTGTTGGTTGGAGTGTCCTCTGCGTGGCTGGGTCAGGGTTTGATTTCGATCCCCAGTAGGGGGTGTGCAGGGGGCAGCTGATCAATGCTTTTCATCATGGACGTTTCTCCCTTGCCCTCTCCCCTCCTCTGTGAAACCCATAAAGAAAAATGTATTTATTTCTGAAGGGAAGCCCGTCTTTGTGTACGCCCACCTCTGCTTGAGCGGTTTCAGGAGGGATCAGGGCTGGAATCACATTTCTCACCTCAAGACCTCAATCTGGTCAGCCTCCTCTCTGCTGTCCCTCTCCTGCCATGTTTACGCACGAAGCCCGGGGCAGCAAAGGGACCGGCAGCTTTCGGGTGGCCAGCTGGCCCGCTCCAGAGCCCCTCCCGCCCCCGCGGTCTCGTCTCAGCTCCCTGGCTGAATGAATGGGCGGCGAAAGGCAGGCTGCTTCTGCTGTGTTCGGGGGGATCGGCTTTCCCTTTAGAACTGAGAGGCTCGCCGTGAGCCAGGGCATCCACAGTGGCAGCCACTGGCGCTCCGGCCGCGTGTGTCCGGGCGGCGGGTGGTCACGTGACCAGGGACGCTCACTGCGGGTCATTGCTAGTTCTTGACTAACGGCAGCCTCTCCCCCGTGCCGATGTCTCGTTCCAGGAATTGCTGGATAAGTATTTAATAGCCAACGCAACTAATCCAGAGAGTAAGGTCTTCTATCTGAAGATGAAGGGCGACTACTTCCGGTACCTGGCGGAGGTGGCGTGCGGAGATGACCGGAAGCGTAAGTGCACTGGTTGGGGTAAAGCTAAAATGTGAGCTAGGAGGGTAAGGGGGGCACTGTGGCCTTTGTAACTTTAAGAAACATTTTAGAATCTCCATAAAAAGAAAATAATGTTGCCTTATGTTTGAAAAATGGATATGTAGTCATGAGGTCACATTATGTGCTCTTTTTAACACATTAAGTGCAAGCTTTCTGATGTTCATCTGACAAGATACTGAAAACGGGCTTCCTGGCCATGCTTTAGGGTTTGCTGCTCCGTGTGTCCAGCCCCAGGTTCTTCGCACGTGTTCAGAGCAATCTTGTTAGGACCTTTACTGTCATTACACCCGAGACTCACCTGGGAGATGACACATAGAGGACTAGTGACCCGGGCCACAAATTAAAAGGGAATTAATTAGAGGAAATATTTTAGAAAATGCTATTTGCCCTTTCTCTATAACACAAGTGTCAGAGATGAAAGAAAATGCGTAAAACGTACATGAAATCTTCCTCCTGTCAGAGTCTTCCTCCTGGGGCGCACCACAGGAACCAGAGCCAAGCCCCCGCCCACCCATGTGCACCTTAAAATCGGGCTATTCCCAGACCCGGCTGGCCCCACCCCCGTCTACCACGCCTGGTGGCAGGCACAGCCTCAGGTTGTCTGGCCCAGAGCTGGGTCGGAGGACGTGGACTGGGGTCCCCGTTGAGCCCCGCCAGGTGGGGTGCGCGGCCTGAGGTCCCCTGTCTCGACCCAGCACCATGCAGCCTCAGGTCCCTGCTGATTGCTGGTGACGGCTCGTCAAGGAACTCGGCCTCGCTGTGGGCACAGCCATCTTGTTATGGTGTGACAGTCAATTTGCATATTTCCTCTTTATTGGATAAATACGAGCAGAATGTGTCTTTCTGTTTGACATGTTAGGCGCTGCCTACTTTGGAGGGTAACATCGTGTGCTAACTCCATTTAGCCAGATTTCTGAGGAGAGGTAAAACGAGTGTTAGTGCCAGTATGTAACTTATCAAACAGATACGAGGACAAGAATAACCCAAGTGCCTAGCTTGATTGTTTTAAAAAATCAAAGTAAATTTATTAGCAGTAAACTCTGTCTCCTGGAGTATTGGTAGCTGAGTATAGTGTCGATCCTGTTAAATTTTGTGTATGTTTCTGCTACAGATCTTATCACACAAGACACAGAGAAACTGCTCTGTTGTAACAAAGTCTGTGTACTAAACTTACTGCGTTATTGACATACCGTTTCCATTGCCGTAACAATAAGCAAAATGGCACGTGACCGAGATGAACATGCACACCTCGGCACGTTGGCGCAGCATGAATCCGATCTCGCTCTTCCTGGCTCGCTGGCATTTTCTCGTCCCATCGCAACACTCCACACCTGGAGCTTGTGGACGGGCTGTGTTTACAGCCTGGGAGCCGCGACTTCGCTCACTGCAGTGCTTCCTCGAGCGCCAGCAGCCGGAGCGCCTCGGCGTGTTGTGCTACACCAGCCGTGTTTAGAGCAATAAACGGCCGCTTTAGAGGAAGGGGAGCTACACGGTCAGACCACAAGGGGATTGTTTAATCTTTAGGTCTGTATTTCCAAGGCAGCTTTTTCTTTCTTCTTTTTCGGGAAGGTGACGTTTTTATTAGGCCTCTAATCGAACTCTGGTCAGAGCAGACTTTGTTGTTATATGTTGTCACTTTTACGTTGCTTTTCACATAATACATCTTGAGTGCAAGGATCAGTATCGTTTCTCTAAATAAGTCACAAAAATAGATTTTGGTGGTGCTGATGTTTGCAAAGTGTTTTCACTATTTTGAGAAGGGGTATTACAACCAATTTCTCCCCCCCCCCCAAGCTTTATTAAGATACTATTGGCATGTTAAAATTTTTAATTGCTGTATTTCCAAGTAATAAAATTAAAAGACATGAAAGAAGAAAATTGTTTTAGCCCCAGCGATGTAAAAATCTGATGTGCTATATTACTTTTTTGTTTTTGTTAAACTGATGATAAGCCGACGTTATAAACTGGTTCTGAGTGCTCGGAACAAGGTAATGCCTTGCTTCTCTGTGGTTTTAGAAGAAGGCTGCAGAGAGTGGTCTGGCGTAGTTCGGTGTCCCGCCTCCTGATGTCCTCCTTTTCCTTCACAGAGACGATAGACAATTCCCAGGGGGCTTACCAAGAGGCTTTCGACATCAGCAAGAAGGAGATGCAGCCCACACACCCGATCCGCCTGGGGCTGGCGCTCAACTTCTCCGTGTTCTACTACGAGATCCTCAACAACCCCGAGCTCGCCTGCACGCTGGCCAAGACGGTGAGTGGTGTCCAGAGCCTCCTCTGGCTGAGGCCCCTGGAGACCACACTCAGGTCGTTTGGCTGGACATCCAGGGATGACTTCTGCTCTTCGTTTGGCATCTCCTCCTCTCTCTCACCATCACGACCACCACCCACCCTCCGTGTCTCACTCTCCCAGCCGTGCCTGTGGGCAGAAACATCTGTCTGCAGAGCAGCACGGTGAAAGAAGGATGGAGGAAATGGAGGGGATGCCTCCATTTCCGGGTTTGGCTGCTGGCATAGCTGCCTTGCTGAGTGTTTGGGAAAGGCAGAGCATCAGAGAGGCTTGGCAGACACATTCTGGTTCTGATTGGTGAGGAGTGCGTTGGGCGCAGCTCCTGGGCTGTGTCTCGGTTCCCGGGCAGGGCACGTGCCCAGGTCTTGGATTCCGTCTCCGGTTGGGGCACGTGGGGGAGGCAACAGTTACTGTTTCTCACAGCGCTGTTTCTCTCTCTTCCCCTCTCTCTGAAGTCAGTAAACATGTCCTCAGGGGAGGATAAGAAGTGCCTGTTTACTGATTAAGTACACATAGCTTTTAAGCTTAAGTCATGCTCATAAGCTCTTACACTGAGAATCTGATTCCGTCGTTTTGTTTTCCATTAGAGCAGAGCATACAGTCAGTGTTTGCCTGTCTTTTTAAGTGGTTTGTGACTGTGGACTGACAGATTGCGTTGGTGCGAATATGGCTCACCGTGGTGTTACTGTCCACAGGCTTTTGACGAGGCCATCGCCGAGCTCGACACACTGAACGAAGACTCGTACAAAGACAGCACCCTCATCATGCAGTTGCTTAGGGACAACCTCACAGTGAGTTGTTCATATTTTTATTTCCTTTTCACAAACAAAAGTGCTTATATTTTACTAGAGGCCCGATGCATGAAATTCATGAACGGGTGGGGTCCCTAGTTCCCCACTTGCTCCTCCCTCACTCCCTCAGTGCCCTGCAGCTGGTCACCCACCATGGTCCGTGCCACCCCCTGGTGGTCAGCGCATGTCATAGCAAGCAATTGAACTCCCAATCGAACTCCCTTGGGGACACTTTGCAGATTAGCCTTTTATATAGAGAGATTTGGGGCTCCCTATCTCTTGGGTTAGTTATCTTAATAGCTACACTTTCTCTGAGAAAATGAATTTGTGGACACATAAATAAAAGTATCTCATGCTTGTCAGGGTTTTTGAAGGCAGGTTTCCAAGTCAAATGGGGTTTTATCAGATCCTCCTGCGAAGGGACTGGAGTTGCAGGAACTCATAATCAGTTCATGTCACTGGCTGTTTCGTGGGGTGGAGATGGTAGAGTCACTCCTGTGAGCGTTTGGTGGTTTCAGTACTTTCTTCCTTTGGGTACAGTAGTC
The DNA here is from genome assembly GCA_027563665.1 of Antrozous pallidus. NCBI lineage: Eukaryota > Metazoa > Chordata > Mammalia > Chiroptera > Vespertilionidae > Antrozous > Antrozous pallidus. The sequence continues at coordinate 71,422,650 of CM050523.1, forward strand.
ATAGCCAGAAAGGCACCATTGTAGGCAATAAGCATCTCCAAAATCACACAAAGTGCCTTGTTCTGATCACCTTTTCCTTTGCGAGCTGAGCGTGATGTTCTTAACTTGTTTCTTCTTTTCCTACTGCGTGGACAAGCGGATGACAATAGAAAAATAGTGAGGAAAAAATAACAGGTTGAGCTTTACTTAGCTTCTTTTATAGGTTTCAATAAAGTCGATATGTGGAACCCGCAGGCCGGCGACGGAAGCAGGGAACCCACCCACCCTGTCGTACAAATCGGTTCCCGAGCCCTGGCGGGCCTTTGCTCCCAGAGGGCTCTTCCTCCTCCGGCACCACGGCGGGCAGCTTCGACCAACGGGGGCTTGTGAGAACACCGTCTTCCCAGCCGTCAGTTCTGGGTTCCAGAACCACAGCATAAGCTGCTGCCGAGGAAGTTCTGGTTCCAGAACCACAGCATAAGCCGCTTCTGGGAAGTTCTGGTTCCAGAACCACAGCATAAGCCGCTTCTGGGAAGTTCTGGTTCCAGAACCACAGCATAAGCCGCTGCCGAGGAAGAGAGGCAAGCCGAGAGATCGGCCCTCTCCCCAGACACAGCATGGAGCTGGCAGTGTCTGGACTGGTCCTGTTTTCTCTCATCGGGACAGTTCTTCGGGGTATTTGTTTTATCTGTATTAGTATCTTAACAACAGCTTACAGATGATAAAAGATTCCAGCTTTTCTGAAACTCAAGCACTGTCTTGATATTGGTCTAATAGAAATCCATTTTGTGAGCTGTTGATTATAGTTGGTAAATATTGACTATTCCGTTTTCATTTCATCATTCCATCCTAAAATTAGTTCCTTCGGATCGACTGGATTTGTTTTAATGTCCTACCTAATGGCCGAATCCTTTGCGTGTGTCTTCACGCACCTGTTTGCAGCGACACGAGCGAGCTGGCTGTTTCACTCCAGGACGGCCCTTCAGATACTTGGCATAGTTCCTTCGATCACGGTCCTGCTCCCCCTAAAATGTTTTTCCTTACTGATCTCAGATTGTATTTCAGTAGTGCTTTCAGGAAGAGCTCTGGGCTGCTGCGAATGAGAGAACAGTGAATTCTAAGGATGTCCCTTCGCTTTTTCCTGAAATTGTAGCATGTGTCTGTGTCACTTTGTGACTGCGTTGTGCACAGTCCGCAGGGGTCGCTTTGGGGCGGAGCAGGTGGTGTCTGGGTCTTGAGGAGTAGCTTTCAGTCTTGGGCGTTGTCTCTTGTTCAGATGCGCGACCGCTGTCGGAAAGACGGACGTGCCGTGCCGGGGGACGCGGCGCAGTGGCTGCCGGAGTAGTAACCTGCCCGCTCTCTCTCCTAGTTGTGGACATCGGACAGCGCAGGCGAAGAATGTGACGCGGCCGAAGGCGCCGAGAACTGACTGCCGCCCGGCGCTGTCGCCGTCGCCCTCCCTCCGGAAACCTCCGTGCACATCTCATCCTCCTCCATGTGGACTCCTAGAGCAGAGAACCCATCCTGAGTCCGGAACCGGCTCCTGGTCTCCCACGCAGCTGTGGGAGCTCCTCTCCTCCCTTTGTGTTCGGCCTTCCTGGGTGCAGTTACTGCTGTAGAAAAGTATTAATAGCGCCGTTCGCACAGACACAAGTAACTTCCACACACTCACTAGAGGACTAAACACGTGTTTGGTATTGAAGTAATCTGAACCAGTTCTGCGAGGGACTGTGTTCTGTATTACTGTGGAGATCTGAAAACGTAGCTAATTACAAGTTCAAGGGTGTTTTACGTAACTTCTTAATTTCTACATTCCCTCCCTCCCTCTTCCGGGGTTTCCTGTCCGTGAGCAAGTTTCCATGTTCTCAGTGTATTCCTTTGGGGCGGGGATCCGGAAGTATTCGCTTGAATGGGAAAGCATTTCGTAATTCGGGGCTGCGGGTCACAGATTGAGATGCCTCCTGTGTCACATGGTGGAGGCCCGGGGTAGCTGTGACGACCGGGAGTTTCTTTCTCCACTCTCCATTTGCTGCTGTTTCCGTTGACAACTTCCCTTCCTAATAAAAACTCACACCTCTGCCTCTGTGGTCTGGTGTCCACTTTACTAGACAGAACGTAGCATGATGCTGCCGGAACACACGCGTTGCTCTTGGCAAGTTCAAGTGCATGTCATTTCTGAATACCGTAGAATGGGAGGAAAAGTACGCAAGTCCAAGTTTAAGATTTTAGTACTTTTCCATGCAGGTGTGTGCACATGTGAGGGTGTCCAGTTAGTCCAGCGGTTGTTACTTAGAGAGTTGGACCTCTGCTGATCATTGACTGTAGTCCCGAAACAGCCTTGTGAAAATGGCATGTCCTCTGTAACAGCAGAGCAACGAAAAATAAAGTTGCATTTTATAAACCCTTTACGATGGCTTTGCAGCAGTGGCATACTCCTATTTTAAAGACAGGTGAATTGACTGCTTCCTGAGGTTTAGTGATACCTCCCTTTTACCTTCTGTAAAATGTAGTGGGGATCCCCATGCCTTTGCATTGGGGTGCACTGGTCTAGGGGGCCTGGAAGTGTGTGGAATTGGGCTGCATGTGTTAGAGGGAGTGTTTTAGCCGCAGGGCAGTGCTGGGGGCCCTCTTCCTCAGATGTCAGCGGTCTCCAGTTCAGTGCGGAGTGGGACAGAGTGGACCTTTCCAGACAGCAGTTAACTGGTGCTGAGCGCTTCGGCTGCAGTCGGCGCGACGGCAGAGCACACGACACCTTGTGTGCTGTCCCATGGGTGAGTCCAGAGAGGCGTGTTTCTATAGCGTCCGTCAGAAGATGATCTGAAAACCCAGCTGTGTGAGAGGAATCCTTTACCTCCCCAACGTGCCTGAAACAAGGTCTCATTTGCACGTGACCTGTTTCCTGAGGGGAAAGGGAAAGACGGAACCGAATGGGACTTGGGGAGGTGCTCATTTAAATAAGATCATTAGGGCCTTGGTCCCCCAAAATCTCTGTCAGTAAGACACTTTTATGAAGCACAGAACAGTTTTTATTGTTAATGAGGGAGAAATATAACTAAAATTAGAACTCAACACAAGCATCTGAATCCACTGCTTCCCTAACTGCTTGCAAACGGAATACTTCACATTCCACACAAGATGTTGCAAGCCTGGGTACAAACTCCCTTCCTGACACCGAGTTTGGATCCTTTCCTCCCGGGAGGGAATCCATGAGCTGACGTGAACTTATTCTCCCAGGTGTGTATGTTCGAGGGCAAAGAAAACGTTGCTATACTGCCTTTTTTTGAGGCCACTTTAAGAATCACTAAGAAAGGAAAATCTGCAAATGGGTCTTCCACTGCTATAAAACAATCATTGATGGAATTGTCACTAAAGAAACCAAACTACAGATACAGTGGAACATTTGTAACCAACTTTTCTCAGTGTCTTTGTTTTGACATTACCTGGAAATTAAGAGAGAAAGACACAATTTTAACTAAAATGCCATGACCTCAATATAGGAGGTAAATTTCCACAGAAATCAGCAAAATTTAATAAAATTAGTAGCACCTGAATCTAACTGCCTGGTTCCAACATTTGAAATCGTCTTATACTACCAATGACAAGCTCAGCATCACACACACACACACACACCCCCAAATGAAGTGTCTCAAACAAGAGGGGTCCCCTGGCACATCCAGGCAGTAAGACTCCTTTATAAAGAAAAAGTTCAGCCCTAATTGGTTTGCTCAGTGGACAGAGCGTCGGCCTGTGGACTGAAGGGTCCCAGGTTCGATTCCGGTCAAGGGCATGTACCTTGGTTGCGGCCACATCCCTAATGCGGGGTGTGCAGGAGGCAGCTGATCGATGTTTCTAACTCTATTCCTCTCTCTTTCTCTCTGTAAAGAAATCAATAAAATATATTTTTAAATTTCACTAGACATGGGAGGCCATTGTGGGAAATTAAAAAGTTACCTCTTGCCCGGCAGGTGGATAGCTCAGGGCTGAGTGTCGACCCGTGCACCAAGGGGTTGGTGGTTCCCAGTCAGGACATGTGCGGGGGGGGGGGGGGGGGGGGGGCAAGCTCGATCCCCAGTAGGGGGCGTGTGGAAGGCCGTGGTTGGTTGTGAATTACTCAGGTACCTGCTTAAAGAGCAGGTTATTCTGTCTCCAGTCACAGCTTTTCACTCCCTGCTTTAAGAGTCTCCTCGAACCCTGAACCCTCCAAGCTCGGGCCTTGTACAGAGAGAGGGGGTTTGTGGGACACTGCTGAGGACTTGGTAGAAGAGAGGACACCTTCTTGGGGGCAGGGCGGTAAGGAAATTTGGGGATGGAGGGAAGGTTTAAAGCCTTTCTGAGATAGTGTTTACGTAAATGTTTCATCCTTCTTGCAGTTAGAACGTGGGACAGTTTTTCCTTTAAAATACCATTTAGGAATTACGTATTCACAAAGATGTGTGCGTCCCTATGTTCATTCCGGCGTCCCCGGTGGCCAAGACGTGGGCACAGCCAAGCGGCCAGTGGTGGAGACGGGATAAAGCTGTGCTCCATGTACACACGGACGGAGCCCACCGCTTAGACGGGTGGGCCTTGGGAACATCACGCCAAATGGGTCAGATCTCACTCCTTTGGGACCTAAAACAAGCTCCAACAGGAACCGCGGTGTGGTGGTCGTCAGAGGGGAGGGGGAGGAAGAGAAGCGGGTCCTAACGTAAGGTGACATGTGACAGCAGTGAGCACACGGCAATACTCAGGTCTGGTAACACACCCACACCCGGGTCCTAGATGTTCATGTTGACCAGTGTCACCCCAATGATTTTAATTTAAAAAATACTTAGTTTTTTATAAAATATTGGGTGGGGACTTTAAAGATTTTTTAAATTGGTTGTGAGAGAAACATTGATGGCCTCCTGCATGTACCGCGGGGGACTGAGCCCGCAGCGCGGGTACGTGCCGTGACTGGGATTGAGCCCGCAGCGCGGGTGCGTGCCGTGACCGGGGATGAGCCCGCAGCGCGGGTGCGTGCCGTGAGCGGGGATGAGCCCGCAGCGCGGGTGCGTGCCGTGAGCGGGGATGAGCCCGCAGCGCGGGTGCGTGCCGTGACCGGGACTGAGCCCGCAGCGCGGGTGCGTGCCGTGAGCGGGGATGAGCCCGCAGCGCGGGTGCGTGCCGTGACCGGGATTGAGCCTGCAGCGCGGGTGCGTGCCGTGAGCGGGTGCGTGCCGGGAGCGGGGATGAGCCCGCAGCGCGGGTGCGTGCCGTGACCGGGGATGAGCCCGCAGCGCGGGTGCGTGGTGACCGGGGATGAGCCCGCAGCGCGGGTGCGTGCCGTGACCGGGATTGAGCCTGCAGTGCGGATACGTGCCGTGAGCGGGGATGAGCCCGCAGCGCGGGTGCGTGCCGTGACCGGGATTGAGCCTGCAGTGCGGATACGTGCCGTGAGCGGGGATGAGCCCGCAGCGCGGGTGCGTGCCGTGACCGGGGATGAGCCCGCAGCGCGGGTGCGTGCCGGGAGCGGGGATGAGCCCGCAGCGCGGGTGCGTGCCGTGACCGGGACTGAGCCTGAGTTCTGGTCCAGAGGTGGATGCTCAGCTGGGCCACCCCAGCCCGGCCAGGTCAGTGCTTTTATAAACTTAGGTCCTGACCAGTGAGTGGCCAGTGGATCAAAGCTCTTTTTCTTTCAAGTGAAATAGTGGGAAATACACGCTAACATGTTAACGGGGTGACTTGTGAGATCGGGCTCTATGTCTGAGGAGGAGGTGGTGCGGTGGGATGGGTTTCCAGTGAGAGGGAGCCGTGTCTTCCCAGTCTGACCTGGAGCGGGCCTGCACGTTGTTCCTGTTGGATGGAGGGGGTGTCAGTTTTGAATGAGGGCACGTGGGTCTCCCCCTGCGGGGGTGCTGAGCAAGGGGGCCCGCAGGCCCTGTTTTCAGAGTGACCCTCATCCTACTCGTCTGGAAGGGTTATGTAGAGGTTAACTCTTTTCTCTCTTCTTGGTCCTCAGGAGCGATTGCAGTTAGAACATGTGACGGTATCCCATCTCGCAGGCTGTGTCCCCGAGGAGAGAACTGCAGCCCCGAGAGTGGTGGGCCTGGCATCTCCTCGCCTGGCCAAGCGGCAGGGCTCCGGGGATGTGCCTTCCCAGCGGGGTTTGACACTGAATAGGAGGGACTGGAAATACAGCTCTTTGGGGAGATGGTTCTCATGCAGATGCCGCTCTGAAGAGCTGCTTGCTGTGATGTAAGCTCCCTCCCCTCTCCCTGCCTCCCCACCCCTTCCTTCCTTCCCTCCCCTCTTCCCCTCTCCCTGCCTCCCCCCCTCTCTCCCTTCTTTCCCCATCCCTCCCTCTCTCTCTCTCTCTCTCTCTCTCTCTCTCTCTCTCTCGTTAAGTAGATTGAGAGCCTCTTACCGTTTCCCCGAGAGTAAGACATCCCCTGAAAATAAGACCTACTTGCTGTAATATAAGGCATCTCCCCCCCCCCGAAAATAACATCTAGCGCATTTTGGGGAGCAAAAGTTAATACAAGACACTGTCTTATTTTCGGGGAAACGGTATGAACCGTGGGCTGTACGGGGTACCAGCACTTGTTAACTTCAGCGCCCGGTATCCCAGCTTCAGTTTCCTTAACCGAGAAGCACCTCTCTGGCCTGTGAGCCAACGTGCAGAACCACTTCTGCGCGCGACGGACCGAGGAGCCGCATGCGGAACACTGGGGTGGGAAAGACGTGAGCAGCGTCGGCCTAATTTCAGGGTCGGAAAGTTCTGGTAAAGCAAAACCGGTCCTGGGGATAAGAGTCAGACACACTTCCAGCGGACCCACTGCCCTGGATTTTCAAGGACAAACACAGAAAGGGACGGTGTAACTCGGGAACGCAGAGCTAAAAGGGCCAGAACTCTCAGGCAGCGTTCCCCTCCTAATTAGCCTTCTCTATGGGACCGGCCCGAGGATGGCCACGCTGCCCGGCCTGGAGAAGCTCCCTGGGAGAATTACTCCAAGCGCAGGTCGGTGAGCTGCACAGCCGGGCAGTGAAAATAAGTCGTGACAGGATGCTGGGGTTGGCAGCACACTTCCAAGGCCTGTGCCACCTGAAGCAAATGAACGAGGGGGTGGTCAGCTGGAAGGGGCTGGGTCGGATGAATGAGGGGCGGTCAGCTGGAAGGGACTGGGTCGGATGAATGAGGGGTGGTCAGCTGGAAGGGACTGGGTCAGATGAATGAAGGATGGTCAGCTGGAAGGAGCTAGAGCGAATGAATGAGGGCAGCCAGCTGGAAGGGACTGGGTCGGATAAATGAGGGGGCGGTCAGCTGGAAGGGGCTGGAGCGAATGAGTGAGAGGGCGGTCAGGTGGAAGGGACTGGGTCGGATGAATGAGGGATGGTCAGCTGGAAGGGGCTGGAGTGAATGAGTGAGAGGATGGTCAGCTGGAAGGGGCTGGAGCGAATGAGTGAGAGGGCGGTCAGGTGGAAGGGGCTGGGTCGGATGAATGAGGGATGGTCAGCTGGAAGGGGCTGGAGCGAATGAGTGAGAGGGCGGTCAGCTGGAAGGGGCTGGAGTGAATGAGTGAGAGGATGGTCAGCTGGAAGGGGCTGGAGCGAATGAGTGAGAGGGCGCTCAGCTGGAAGGGGCTGGGTCGGATGAATGAGGGTGGTCAGCTGGAAGGGGCTGGAGCGAATGAGTGAGAGGGCGCTCAGCTGGAAGGGGCTGGGTCGGATGAATGAGGGTGGTCAGCTGGAAGGGGCTGGAGCGAATGAGTGAGAGGGCGCTCAGCTGGAAGGGGCTGGGTTGGATGAATGAGGGGTGGTCAGCTGGAAGGGGCTGGAGCGAATGAGTGAGTGGGCGGTCAGCTGGAAGGGGCTGGAGCGAATGAGTGAGAGGGCGGTCAGGTGGAAGGGGCTGGGTCGGACGTGCAGAAGGGCACACAAGAGCCTCTGGCCACTGCCCGCCCCGCCCTCAGCCCATGTGAACAGCTTGTATTGAGGTAATGAAACACCTGTTACTCCACGAGAAGCTAAAAGTCAGGCGAGAGGTGCAGACGGACCAGGTCCTGGCAGACCCCAGGGGCACTCCCTGGAGGTGCGAGGTGTTGCCTTGGGTGTTGGATCCACAGGCAGGAAGAGCACAGGCAGAACTGTGGGAAGGACAAAGCCCACGGCACGCTCTGCCGATGTGGCTCAGTAACTGAGCATCGACCTATGAACCAGAAGGTCAGGGTTCGATTCCCGGCCAGGGCATGTGTCTGGGTTGTGGGCTTGATCCCCAGGGTGAGGCGTGCAGGAGGCAGCTGGCCAGTGATTCTCCCATCATTGATGTTTCTCTCTTCTTGTCCCTTCCTCTCTGAAATCAATCCTATATAATAAAAGGCTAATATGCAAATTGACTGGACAGTGGAATGACAGGTTGCTATGATGCACACTGACCACCAGGGGGCAGATGCTCAATGCAGGAGTTCCCCCCCCCTCCCCCCGCGTGGTGGTCAGTGCACTCCTGCAGAGCCCTTCCAGAGCCAGGCCAGAGGCAATCAAGAAAAAGCAATATATTTTGTTAGAGTTAACAAAAAGCCCACTTACAAGTCCTCTCTAATAAAGAGGGAATGTGCAAATTGACCATCACTCCGTGACAAAAATGGCGATGCCCACAGCCAATAAGGGGGGGATATGCAAATTGAGGGTCACTCCACAACAAAGATGGCGGCAGCTGGGGCAGGACGCTTGCATCATTGCCATGGCGACGACACAGGTGTTCCGCCCTGCCCACCTGCCAGGACCTGTGGGTAGTGAGCATGGGTGCAGGCCTCCCGCCCTGCCCCAGCTGCTCCAGGCTGGCGGGCAGAACGTGGAGAGCCTCTGGGTGGGCCGGCGGGGGGCGGCCTGTCCTCTCCACATGGTGGTGGTGGCAGCACCAAGTGGAGCTTGCAGGCAGAGCTAAAGTAGCGCCTGCAGGCCATCAGCGCCCAGGACTGGCTGCGCAAGTCCCGCCTCCTGGCCCAGAAGGTGCGAGATTGCAGGGACAGCCACCACGGTGGGCCAGATTGGAGTCCCCGTGGCGCAGCTGCAGGCCTCCAGCGCGCGCATCCTCTCCTCCCGTGGCATGTGAACTCCCCTGGCACGCTGTCACCCACATGCCCCTGCAACAGTCCTGAACCACGGCAAGCAAGTTCCCCTGCCCCTCTGCGGCGCTTCCATCGACCCCAGCATGCCTACGGCCCCCCGCAGGATGTGCGCACGCCCCCTCCGGCACGCTCACGTCCTTTGGAGGGTGCCTGTGTGTCCTGGTGCTGGGGTGGGCGCCTGTGAGAGGTCAGCGAGGGCGGAGGGGTGATGCGGTTCCGTGGAGGCCATGGCGACGAGATCACCTCCGCGGGGCGAATGCAGGTGCTGAGGCGGGAGCAGGTGCGAACAGACACTCCTGGTGGGTGCGGGCGGCCCTCGCTGAGGAGCCTTTGGCCAGCGTTCAAGATCAGGAACTGAGAGGAGGCGAGGAGGTCTGTCCTCGGTGAGACGGTGGGAGAGTTGGGGGGCCTGCAGAGGAGGAATGTGCACTTTGGGTGCCGGCGCCCATGACTGAGCCTCGCTCGCTCGCTCGGGGCCTAGCGCACTCCCGCCGGGCAGCGGGTGACGGCGTGCTTTTCCGAGTTAAGGAGAGAAACCATTGATTCTCTCGCTTCCTGTGAAGGTGGAAAGTGTAGTGGGGGAGAAATGCAGGGAGTGAGAGAGGTTCCCTTTCTGGGGGTTCCAAATCCGCTGTTGGTTCCTTTCACCACTGACCAGAGATATACAGGGTGTCCCCCCAAAATGTATACACGCTTTGAATACCTACTAATTCCAATGGGGTGAAGCACGAAAAGAAACGACAACGGAGCTGTCATCTGTTAAAAGTGCAGGCACAAACGGGTGGTCGGACACACCCCGAGGGGTCCCGGATTGGAGAGGGCGCAGGCCGGACTGAAGGCCCTCGCCCCCCTCCCTCCCCGCCCCAGTTTTGTGCACTGGGCCTCTGGTGAGGTCATGCAGTGTTTGTCGTCCTGTGACCTCTTTCACTTAGCATTATGTCCTCCGGGCTCCTCCAGAGGGAGCCCTGCAAATGGCAGGGCTCCCTCTCTCTTGGGGCCAAAAAACACTGCATTGCGGGTGGATACCACAACTTCTCCGTCCACCTGTCCCCCACGAGCCCCTGGCGTGTGTCTGGATCTTAGCTGGTGTGAATGTCGGGTGATGAGTGCAGGAGTGCACACACTCCTCATTCTCTCGCATCCCCGTGGAGGCGTCATTCTATAGATGCTCACAGAATTATCAGATTTAAACATCCACCACCAGTGTGGTTTCTCTGAAGAGCACTAAGTAGGGCAGTTCTTCAATTAAGGCCTCGGCCGCAGTAGAGCTGGAGGGTAATTGGTGCCAGGCTCCCCATGGGGCCAGCCAACCCAGGAGGAGGGACTGCTGGCCCTTCAGACCTGAGGTAATTTCAAACCAGCACACGTTTTCATTTCCCTCTTTGTCCAACCTGCTCTCTGTGGCCGGTCTGTCCTGTGGTTCAATTACTCAGATCTCCGGGGACGGGGAAGGCTTTAGAAGGAAAGAACCAACGCGCTGACATATTTGGTATGGCGAACGGTATCTGGGAGGTATGATACCCTGTTTACTCGTACAAGGTCCAGGTGAGCCACTGCAAATAATTCTGCGATGAAGGCGAGGATGCCTGTAAGAAAGACTGATGAAAAATGGAGAAATGGGTACTAAAATTTTAGCAGTGAACCTTCTGGGAATAATGCCTTCAAGGAGATGGCGTGTTTCCTTTTCTCGAACCCGGGGAAACATTATTCTGGCTTCAAGGAGGCCTGGCTATTTATTTTCTTGCTCATTATAACAATTCCCTTTATCAGCAGGAATCCTCAAGTATTCTGCTTCGCTCCAAGCATAATACACTTCTTTTTCTTTCTAGAAAACATCTGACATAGATGAAAATTTCTGAACTAAAACTTTGAGTTCTTGGGAGTGACTTTGTATATAAGTTTATGCCAGCAAGTGGGTCTGCTGTCTGATGGAGACTGGTGGACTGAACCTACTTCTTGAAGTGTTAGTTCCACAGGTTTATTAACTGGGAAAAAAGCATATGGATCTAGAAGTAACTAGCATTTTAGAAACAGAGTGACAAATGCTCTAGCCTATATAATAAAAGCCTAATATGCTAAGTGTCCGGCCGTCAGGTTGGCCATTCAACCAATCAAAGTGTAATATGCTAATGATATGCAAAGGCCACTCAGCTGCTCACTGTGATGTGCACTGACCATAAGGGGGCAGATGGTCAGCACAGGAGCTGCCCCCTGGTGGTCAGTGTGCTCCCACAGGGAGCCGGGCTCAGTGGCAGTGCTAAGGATGATAATTGTCAGCTTAGGCCCACTCCCTGCCTAAGCCATCAGTCAGACATCCCCGAGGGCTCCTGGACTGAGAGGGTGCAGGCTGGGCTGAGGGACTCTTCCCCCCGCCCCACCTCCGAGTGCATGAATTTCGTGCACCGGGCCTCTAGTATATCTATAAGAACTTGTGGGACAGGAACTATGGGACAAGAAAAGTGCCTAGGAAGAGAAGTAGAACTGGAATGATGACAGATGGGGAAAAAAACAAAACTAAAAACCTCAGCCAAACAGTTCTTTCATTTAGATCAAAGATTTGATAATACTTGTGTGGATCTGGTAGTTAATTCTAGAACCATATGTGGCTCTATGTTTAATAATTATAAATATTTTACTCTTTAAATTTTTTTACTCTTAGATTCACTTGCAGTAAGTATCCAAATTGTGAATACTTCATTCTACAGCATGAGATCAATAAACCTCAAGTAATCTTTTACTTGTCTTTACTAAATTTTAAGTTAAAAGAACCACTTCAGCCTGGCTAGTATGGCTCAGTGGTTGAGCTTTTCAACCTATGCAGGAGGTTGTGGTCGGATTTTCAGCCGGGGCACAGGCCCGGGCTGTGGGCTCGATTCCCAGTGCGGGGTGTGCAGGAAGCGGCTGATCAGTGATTCTCGCTCATCACTGATGTTCCTGCCTCTCTCTCTTCCTCTCCCTTCCTCACTGAAATCAACAAAAGTATATTTTAAAATATATATATAACCTATGATCTAATAAGGGTTATGAACTGCAGAATATGATGCTTGGGTTGTATTGTATAAAAATTGTACACATCGGATACATTTTTATGAAGTTCTTAAAAAAAACACTGTATCTAATTTGTGAAATTTGGCTTGTTTTGATTGGTATGCCATCCTATTGATGCTTAATGAGGGCAGTGTGTACCTCAGATGAACAGAGGGCGTTCAGTTAAGCCAAAACGTGCCCCAAGCCAGTCATTGTGGATAACTCGGAAAAGCAGCGGAGGTTTTCTGAGGCATGCTGCAACGAACCTAAATGACACCATGGTGGGAGTGTTTTATTAGGAACTGGTTTTGAAACTTGACCAGGCGGGACTGATCCTTTATCCCTAACAACTGGGTGTCTCTTAAGGGGGAAAGGTGCTATGTCCTACTTGCACCAACTTTGGTTGGGCCAAAATGGCACCGTGTACCCATTATCCGCCTGTTTTACTAGGTCCATCAGCACAACCACGGAGCCAATATGCGCAGGATCGCAATGCAAAGCACACACCCCGCCTTGGAAATGTGCAGGCGCAGCTAAAGCGGCCCTGCAGACTGAATTTTAATACGTAGCTGATGGGAGTCCAGCTTCTGTGTTCACACACAGGGCGAGGACGGTCGAAGGTTCTAGTTTCTGGAAATAACAGCTGAGCTGCAGCGGGGCCACAGAGGAATCGTGTACGGGGAGTAACGCTCCTGTTAATCTCCCTCCTCCTCGGGTGTCGGCGCCGCTCCTTCAGGGAGCAGGTTCCTGGTCCTTCGATTTCGTTTTTGGGTCATTCCCTCGAGCACCCCGGGCCAGGCGCCCCTCCTTAGACGGGGTTCAGGGCGGTTGCTACCGCTCCTTTAGTAAAACGGGAAACAGGGATCCCTACCAGAGCGGGGCCAACACGAGGGAGGAGGCCGGACGTGCCTTCGAGGGCCTGCTCCCAAGTGGCCGCCTCCTTCGCAGCGGCCACTCGGGGACAGAGGCCACCCGGGGACAGAGGCGAGGTCCGGCTGGGTCAGACTGGGACGGCGAAGGTCTGGTCCGGAAAGGCACCCGCCCCGAGCCGGCGGGCCGGAAGGGGCGGGCGGAGGGACGACCAGGGGGCGGGGCACTGGCGCGGGGCGGGGCGAGCCAGGTCCTCCCGGCATGCCGCGCGGTATGCGGCTTCCGCTAGTGGGCTGTGCGGGCGGTGGCGGCAGCCGGAAGTGGGCTCAGCGGGCCTCTGGGAACGCTGCCTGCACTTCCGGGGCCCGGAGTCCGGCTCTAGTCTTCCTGTAGGCGGCGCGGGAGGAACAATCGGTGTGAGGGGCCGGGCCGGGCGGATCCCTTCCTCCCCCGATGTGAGCCGCGTCCCGAACCCCCCGTTCGGCCGAGGCTGCCCCGAGCGGCGGGACGGCGGCCCGGGAACATGAGGCGGTGTCTGCTCTTCCTCACCGGCGTGGTGCCTTTCGTGCTGGCGCCGCGACCTCCGGACCGGCCGGGCTCGAGCTCCCCGCAGCGGCTCGGTAAAGACGCGGGAGGGGGTTAGGCCGGCGCCCGGGGCGCGCTGCTTTCGGGGAAGAGCCGGGAACGGAGCAGGTGTTTGGGGGCGGGGTACCGGCCGGCTCTGGCGCGTCCCGACGTTTTCTGTGTGTGGAGGGGGGTGTGGCTCGGAGTTCAGGGAAAGAATGGAGACGGGCCGGTCCGTGGATGGGACACGGGGATCGGAGGCGGCCTCCCGTGGCGACTGAGGGCCCGGGAGGGGGTGCGCCCAGGGTTACGTCTGGGAGAATGTTCGGGAAAGCGGGGAAGGGCCGGGGTGCTGGCTCGTGTCTGGAGGGTCCCCGCCGCTCGGGCGTTCGGAGCGGGTTACCCGAGTCCCAGGCGGCTCTCCTTGCAGAAGCCTCGCTGGAAGCCGGTGACGGACACTCACTGTGGAGCCGCGTTTTGTGACCCGCGCAAGCGTGTACCTAATTGTTTAAATGGAAACTTCCTGGAGGTGCGGGGCTGGGGACCCCGAACCTGCCGAGTCCTCTCGTGCTGTGGCTGCTGCGGCTGCTGCTGCTGCGGCTGCGAAGGTCTCCTGGCCGCAGGAAGTGAGCAGGGGCGGCCCATTGGGTCAGTTTGAGCCCAGAAAGTGGAGGGTTCTTGTTTAGATCCTAAGAGGTTGGGTTTGGAGGACGGGGGACATGAGGGGTTCGAAGTTTGGGGGGAGTTTTGATGTAAGGTGCACTGTCTGTGAGCTCTGCCCGTGGGGAGTCGGCGAGTGGGCGCTGATGGGTTAGGGTGGAGGATGAGCCTCTCCCTGCGCCCACAGAGGCGGCCTCCGTGGATTTCCTTGGCGGCCCGGGTCCCCAGTCCCCACCAGCATCTCACACACAGTCTGCTCTCCACATCACGCCGGGGTTCTTCATGGCTCATTGAAAGTTTCACGCTCCTTTACCTGGAAATTCTTCTTTCTTATTTAATAGCCAGAAATGGTGATCGACTGAGGACGTTCAAGCTCTTGCTTGTTCTCAGCTGAACAGTCGCTTCGCTGTTACTTGAGATTGGGATGGATGGCAGGTGGCCCCTCTGATAGGAGGTGCCGAGGTGGGATACGCCCGTGCAGACAGAAGCGGGATTGTGAGGTGGGGTGGGCTGGATGAAGGGGAGGGTTAAGATTCTGATCTTTTCCCTAGGACTTACTTTATTAGCTTTAATGCAGAGAGTGTTGAGACATGAAAACTCACACCACTCTGACACAGCTGTCAGCTTTGATTACTCTGCTGCCCACGGGTGGGCAATAGGTAGCGTGACTCCCGGGGGTGCACACAGCACAGAGGAAAGCCTTGCTTTCGGGGCCAGTGATCAGCAGCTTCAGGGGTCACCGGGGCGGTGGTCGAGTGTTTTTTATGCAGAGGGCAGAACACGGGTGCCAGGAAGAGGCAGGGGCCGCCCCATTTACTCCCCAGGTGTGTGGAGAGCACCCACTGGATGCGAGTGTTGTGTGTGGCTTCGAAATGCCAAGAGCAGACACCAGACAGCCATCTCAATGCACTTCCGGCATGGTGGTGTAGGGAGTTCTACACAGACAATTCTAGAACAGCCTGGAAGACAGGACGAGGACACACCAGACAGAACAGAAGGTAGCCTGGGAAGGCGAGGCCAGGCGCCTGGAAGGAGGTGATATTTGAGCCCCGACTTTACGGTTAAGTAGGTCAAGAGGGAAAATCAGGACACTGCTGATGGGGCAGTGAGGGGTGGTTGACATTGGCCGTAGGGGTCCTGTCTAGCATTTTACGTGAAGCAGCAGGAGAAGCGAGTCCGGCACAGTGAGCGGTTAGGATCACACGGTGATGAAAACATGTCTTGTGGGTATTTTTTCTCTTGAAGAGCATCGATTCCTGTGCGTTCTTAATGGCTCAGGATATAATTTGTTGCTCAATTTAACCCCACCTTTATTTAGATTGAATTGGTCAAGACCAATAAATAGTTTCATGATTAAAGAGCATGGTTTATTGTTTATTGGCTTCCTTGCCCTTGAGGTGTCACTGTGGCTGCCGTTGTAAAGCTGGGATTTGAGTCCAGCCTTGTGGAATGAGTACTCACAGTTCCCCCGACACGATTTCAATCGAACTGTTATGAATTGCATAATTTAGGAAAGTTATGAGTCATGTGAGCTTAGTCATGATCATATCGCGCTGGAGTTGCAGCTGGGGTGGATAAGTCTCACTTTGCTTTCAAAAGTCGTTTCTCTTTGTGTTACTTTTAATAAAAAGAGGATGTCGTGGGCGGAAAGGGGAAAATGTAGGTCACGGATGAGAGACCAAAGCTGCACCTGCATTTATATTTAGCAGTGGCGCGGTGTTCTCGGTGGGGGACCCTCCACTGGGCACCGCTCCGTCCTGGCGGACAGCGCCGGCTTGTTGGTGTCTGGACAGCTGGCTTTCTCCCTTGATGTTAATTTTGCCTCCAGTCTGCGTCCTTTTGGAGCCCAGACACACGGCCGCCCTCACTGTTCCAAGGCGGGTTCACGCAGCTCTGCCGCGTGGTGGAGACGAGCGTGTTTCCAGAATAGAATGAGGAGGACGCTCAGCAGAGCCAGGGGCGAGAATCCTGCCCTCTCGGGGTTTTCCGGAACCGTACGTGTAGGCGTCCTTGCAGGCCCAGTGCGGTTGGTTTGGGGTTCCTCACCATTTCGTGTTTGTGAGAGACGGTGAGTGTGTTCAGTGGGAAGTACAGTTTGAGGAAAGTATGGAAAACGGGGGCTTCAGGGAGTAGGGGAGTGAAAGGAAGCGCTTCTTCAGGTATCCCCGTAGCTCTTAGCTAACCCCAGCAGGGACAAGGGAGTCTCCCTCCCCACACCTCTCCTTTGTCCCTCTCCCTTTTACCGTGTGCTGACAGATCTGACAAATCTGACAAATCTCATCTACCGCTTTGGTTTCGCTTACTGTTTGGCTGCCCATATTCGGATAACTGCTGTTTCTTATGTAGACTTGTTCTCTGAAGTTTCGCTCGTGTGTCAGTCTGTCACCTGATGCTCCCACCTCCGTATTCACAGGCACTTCGGTTGTAACGGCCCAGAATCACTTTGGTAAATTTGGACTCACCCACTCGTCCTGCGTGTGGGGGTGCCGAGAGCAGGCAGGTTCATGTGTCTCCTGCACAAGCAGAACCAGCACTTGGAGCAGCCCGGCTCTCTCTTGTCTCCCTACCACCATGACACTCAGCTGGCCACATGGCGCTGGCGGTGTCGCTGGGGGGCACTCTGTACCCCACGCAGCGGCGGGGTGGGGAGCCAGCGGAGTGCTGCAGGGGTCTGCACTTGCAAGTTGTATTCCATTCCAGGAAATGCAATTTATTGCAAAAAAAAAAAAAAGAGAGAGAGAGAGAGAGAGAGAAGTAGCCCTAACTGGTTTGATTCAGTGGATGGAGCATTGGCCTGCGGACTGAAGGGTCCCAGGTTCAATTCCTATCAAGGGCATGGACCTTGGTTGCGGGCACATCCCCAGTAGGGAGTGTTCGGGAGGCAGCTGATCGATGTTTCTCTCTCATTGATGTTTCTAACTCTCTATCCCTCTCCCTTCCTCTCTGTAAAAAATCAATAAAATATATATTTTTAAAAAGAGAAATGATGTAAAAAGTTTACAAATGTCCCCAGTCTCTTCCCGTTCAACATCTCATTGTTTTAAAAGCCAGTTTGGTCTTTAAAATGTTGCCTCTGGACAGGATGAAAGAATAGGGGTATCTTTATGTCGTTGTACCAGAGTAATTGGCCATCAAAGCTTATCCCAGAAGTGAAACAACTTAAGCATAAGAGATGGGTGGAGTGGGAGCTTACCAAGTCTCCCGTAGGCCAGTTCCCATCTACACCCAGAGAGCCTGCTCTCTCAGCCTGGAGGGCCGGCTTCCCCTTGTTCCGGGAGGAACAGTGTCTGCTGTTCTCCCCGCTGATGGGGTGCTGGAAGTCTTACCGACACAGCTCTGCTCTCTCCCCACCTGAAACCACTCTGTGACTTATCAGTGACACAGTTGCAGATGTATGGTGATCTGTCGGTGCAAAACAGCCCCGTGGGAAGGAGCGGTGTAACTGCAAACTAAATAACGGCACAAGATCTGACACGGAGCTAAGACTCAGCGTCCAGCTGTCCTCATACAAGCCCCTTGTCCAAACCCGCTGCTCCTCGTGCTTGTGTGTGTGTGTGTGTGTGTTTAAATCTCAGTGGGTGCGGGGCCGCTGTGTTCCTGAGTACCCAGGCCGGATACCTGGGGGGGTGTTCACGTTCTGCTCCTGGGCTGTTCAGCGGTTTACTAGCTGATTTCCCAGACCTCAGACTGTTCCCCTCTAGCCCACTCCACACTCCAGTTACAACGAACTTCCTAGTTCTCAGCTGCTGCCCTTCTCCAAAGACCAGCATCCTTCCGTTAGTCCCGTGGCCGTCATGACCAGACCCCGCAGCCTCTGGGCCTCCGCCTCTTCAGTCCTCTGTGTGGTCAACACGCCAGCGCCAGTGGCTGTCATCGCTTTGAGTGTCCGTTGTGTGTCTCGTGGACCTCAGCACATGTTATGTCCTCTGCTCAGAACCTCCTCCTTTCTGCGTGGCTTCCTCCTCATCCTCGTGGTGCTCCCTGGGGAGTGGCCCGGCCTCGCCAGGCGGGGTCGTGCCTGCTGGGTCCTTCCCTGAATCTTGTCACTTCCTCTCCCTTGGTGCTTGACAGACGTTAGAACCGTTTTTGTGTCGTGGGCTTTCCACCAATGTCACAGTATTGGGATGTATGTTTCTTCCTCCGTTGTAGCCCAGTACCCGGGAGAGAGAGGTTCTCAATAATATTGAATAAGTGAATGGAGGATCTGGTGGAATAGGAGGAAATGAAGTGCAGAATGGGTGTGCAAGACAGGAGGGTTGGGCCGAAACCGGTGTGGCTCAGTGGATAGAGCGTCGGCCTGCGGACTGAGGGGTCCCGGGTTTGATTCCGGCCAAGGGCATGGACCTTGGTTGCGGGCACATCCCCAGTGGGGGGTGTGCAGGAGGCAGCTGATCAATGTTTCTCTCTCATCGATGTTTCTAACTCTCTATCCATCTCCCTTCCGCTCTGTAAAAAATCCATAAAATATATTTAAAAAAAGGAAAAAAAGAAAGGAGGGTTGGGGTGGGAAAGATACAGAACAGGGAGGCAGGGGAGGGTCTCTCGACCGGAGCGAGCAGAGGGATTATGACCATACACTGAGCTAAGCGTGTTAGGTGGTTTACATACAGTAAGTGTATTGAGGGGTCTGGACATGGGCAGCGGCTAACAGCTTTTGACAAGTGGGGGAGACGTAAATTCCGTGGAGGAGCTGTAGGAACCCGAGACAGCCACTGGCGGGAATGGGGGAGGGGACGCGCGGCGAAATGCGGGGTCTCGGAGGGGCTAGGGCCAGGGCAGTCTCGGCAGGGCCCGTTGCCGGACAGGGCCAGGGCCCCGGCCAGGCCGCTGGAGGGGCTCCCGGGCTTCCAATTGGAGCCAGTCGTTATTGTGAGAGGATACGTTACATGGAGACATAGTAAAGTTCTTTAAAGTGCTTAGCAAGCTACATTTAAAAAGTGCTCTTTATGGAGAAAACACCCCTAAAGATAACCAGTGACGTTACCATCTTGCTCTTTTCTGGCAGGCCTATTTTTATGCATAGTTAAGATCACGCAGTATGAAGAGGATTTTTTAAGTGCACCTTTAATATTATAGCATAAGCATTTGTCCGTGTTTTAAAAACCTGTTTTGAAGAGTATTTTCTATTTATTTTTTTAAATGGTTTTTACTGATTTGAGAGAGAAAGAGGAAGGGAGAAGGAGAGAGAGGAACATGGGCCAGCTGCTTCTTACCGGGGATGGAGCCCCCACCCAGGGATGTGCCCTGACTGGGAACTGAAGCAGCGACCTCGAGGTGCATGGGATGGTGCGCAACCCACTGAGCCACACCGGCTGGGGCTGGGCGTTTCGAACGGCTGCGTTGTGTGCTGTGTTGTCAGCGGGAAGCCCCATAACTAGTCCTGGCGGGTGTGGCTCAGTGGGTTGACGCGGCGTCCCGCACGCCAAGAGTGTGGCTCGGTCCCCGCAGCGCACATGCCCCGCTGCAGGCGCCGTCCCCGTTGGGGCACCTGTGGGGGGTAACCAGCTGACGTTTCTCTCTCACCTCGGTGTTCCCCTCCTCTCTCCCTCCCTTCCTCTCTCTAAGACCAGTTAAATAAAAAAAGGAGAGGCAGTGCCATAACGTACCTGTTGACCAGTGATGACCTCGTTTCTGATTTTTGTCTGTAAAAATAACGCGAGGCTGAATAATGAACATCTTTGTGTTTCAGGTTTTTTTCTTTGAATTATTTCCTTGCTTAGTTCGGTTCGGCAGCGGTTCTCAAACTTGGGTGTCCGTCAGTATCGCCTGGCAGGCAGGTTAAACAGATTGCCGAGCCCCCCGCCACCCCGAGAGTTTCTGGTTCAAAACTGGCCTTTCACAAGCTCCCGGGTCTGTGGGTGCTGCCGCCGCGTGGGGAGCGCTGACAGCGCTGGCCTGGAACTCTGACAGGGAAACCAGCGTCGAGGCTGGGTTCTCGGTCACCGGAGTGATTAGGATCTTGAATGAAACCGTCATGTACCAGCCTGCCTGTATCAGGAAGCGGAAGGCTGCAGCCTTTCCCGGTCCCTGGGCAGGGAGGACTGGTGCCATCGGTGGAGGCAGGTGCTGATGGGTGCGAGGCTCCGCGCTGGGCGCTGGCGGTGGGGGCTGAACAGGACAGAGCTGCCTCCCGGCCATTTCCCAGGCTGTCTGTCCGCGAGACAGAACGGGTCGGACTCGGGGCGCCGGGCGGGGGTCGGGGCGCCGGGAGAAAGTGAGAGACACGGGCCTCAGGGCCCAGAGGGAGGTGCGGTCGTGTTCGGTTGACTGTTGAAATGGAGGAGACCTGGAAATAGGAGGTCCCAGAAGAGCGAGGCTCTCTTGGAGAAGCTTAACCAGCATGGCATTAGGAAGGCTTGGGGTTTCCAGCCAGGCAGGCCGGAGTTCCAGTCCCATCCTGTGCTACGTTGGCCGTGATCATTATTCTCCCAGTCTCGCTCTTTTAAAAAATATATCTTATTGATTTCTTACAGAGAGGAAGGGAGAGGGCTAGAAAGTCAGAAACATGGATGAGAGAGAAACATCAATCAGCTGCCTCTTGCACACCTCCCACTGGGGATGTGCCCGCAACCAAGGTACATGCCCTTGACTGGAATCGAACCCGGGACCTTTCAGTCCGCAGGCCGATGCTTTATCCACTGAGCCAAACAGGTCTCGGCAAGGTACATGCCCTTGACTGAAATCGAACCTGGGATCCTTCAGTCCACAGGCCGACACCCCATCCATTGAGCCACACCGGTTTCGGCGAATTTACTAAGATTTCACCGCAGCCTGCCTGCCCCTGCGGTCCCCAGGGCTGCCGGGAGGAGGCGTTTTCCCTCTTCTGACCACACGTTATAAACGGCCCTTCCCGCCCGACTGCTGGCCGGGCCGCGTCCACGTCTCTGACTGGTATTGGGGGAGCAGTGTCTGTCCCCTACAGTCGGATGAGTGCTGCCTCAGGCCAGGACTCGGGTCTGCTCCCGGCCGGCAGTCCTTCCCCCGCGCCTGGCCCAGGCAGCGAATGCGGGAAGCGATGCACCAGCCCGCTGAGGAGGCGGAGGGACGAGGGAGAGGGTTCGGGTGGGTTCTTTCTTCTTCCTGGTTTGGTGAGCACGTTTAACCTCAGCAGCACTTCACTCTATTTTCGGCTCCGGCTCTATTTGGAGGACCTCCTAAGTCCCGTGGGATGGTTTTGTTCCTGCAGTGATGTTTGTTGAGAGAAAAGGAAAGCATCAGCTCAAATATTTTTAGACAGTTTCCACAGAGACTGAAGTCACCAAAGTTGTATTCCAAAAATGCCCTTGATTTTGGAAGAGGCAGCAGAGAGGCTGTTGACAAGTGACCCAGCGTGGACGCGCTCTGCGTGGTCCCTCTTGCTCTGTGTCAAATAAAAACACTCTGTGCGTGTTTGATTTGGGGAGCGGTGCTCTTTGCTTCTCTGGGGTCCCGGGTCAGTCTGGCCAAATAGCCGATGTTGCCCTTTCCCGGGGATCGGTTTGGTTCCGTTGCTTCTGCTTCCTGGCGTCCGCCGGCCTGACGGTCTGTGTTTGCTGAGGGCGGCACCAGGGGGAGGGTCACTTCTCGTTCTCGAGTGTCTTGTAAAACGTTGGCTTTCCCAGCGTTGGTTTGCTCATTAACACGTGCTGCTGGGGGAGTGAGGACACATGTGACAACATAATCAGTAAAGGGAAAAAGATACATGTGTTGCTCTTGCTCCCCATCGGCCGATGAGAAACGGGTACAGCTCCGATCGGCGACTGACAGGTTGAGGCGGACAGCTTGATCTTAGGAATTCTGAACAGACAGCCAGCAATCCCTCTAATTTGGAAGTTAGGTCACTGCATGATGTGACGCTCTATAAGACACCGTAGTTACCACCCACTGCTGATGCGAACGTGGACTCGAGCTCGGATTTCCCTGTCGTCACAGACGTCCTTCCCAGTCGGTTGGTTTGACCCCTGACCTAACCCCACGGTGGCCTGCTTGCCGTGTTCTCGTCTGATAGGTGTCACCCCTCCCTGCTTTCTCATGCCATTCATTTCCTGAAGACTTGGCTCATTCGTTTGGCCGGAATTCTAGCATTCTGGGTGTGTCTGATTGCTCGCTAAGGTTATTTAATTTGGCAATATTCAGCATTTATGTCTTCAAAACTGGAAGTTAGATCTCGGTTAGGTTCAGGTTTGTGTGTGTTTGTAGGAGTGCTTCATAGCTTGTGCACTGGGGACTTCATCACGTGGTACATTAGGAAGAAGTCGTCTGACTCCTTTTAGTAATATTACAACTGATTAGTAGGTGTAGGTGTTAATAAGAGTTTGTCTGTATTTCAGAAAAGCTTGATTCTGTGCTCTCAGACTACGATATCCTCTCACTGTCAAGTATCCAACAGCACTCGGTCAGAAAGAGAGATCTGCAGGCATCAACACATTTAGAAACACTACTGACCTTCTCGGCATTAAAAAGGTAATTTGAATTATTCATAGGAAAATGTTGGGGCAAGTGAGACTTGGTTTGGCAAAAGCAGAAAACTAAGTTGTCTTTTCCCCCCAAAGGTTATTTATGTTTTCAGTTATATTGAATACAATATTATATTAGTTTCAGGTGTATAAGGGTAGCTTGGGAAGTTACATTTTTAGAGATTTGTAATTAATATAATTAGTCTGTCAGATTATTACACTGTATATTGCCTATTCTAAAATGTACACTGGTGGTTATTTTAAAAAAGTAAATAGGTATCCCCAAAGTGTCAGTGATGGTAATAATACGGTTATTGAATTCTAATAAAGAATTTTAATTGGTTGACAGTGACTAGAACCTACTCAGCCATGCTGGCTGGGGCTGGTGATGGATTTAACTGGACTTACTGTGTTGGTCTTTTTGTGACAGATGTAAAAGTAGAAAAATGTCAGTTCAGATGGATTAACACCAGTTGTGGTTACTGTAGATCCCTCAATTAGAAGTCAGAAAGGTAAATGAAAACTATAAAAGAATTCTGAAAGTACGTGACTTCACATAACTGTGGGAGTCTAGAACAACAAGTGAATTCTGACTGATACTTTGTGGGGGAGGCTTTCTGGCTGAAGGCTGAAGACTGGAAACTAAAAACAGGAATTTGGTATCACTTGGCCCTTATCTTTGTAAGAGAGCAGATTAGTAATGTGGAAATGAAGAGCCCAGTCCAGTGATTTCTCTGGAAAGAACGTTAAGGAAAAGCAATGTGGAGGCTCGTGGAGATGTCTAAAATGACATGATAAGGCAGGTATAGCAAGTTCTCAGTATGACTGACAATGGGAGCGTCACGCCTGTGAGTGTGCGGGAAGAGATGCGTTAGGATACAGGAGAAAATGTTCCAGCGTTTTCTGAAATGATCTTCTACTGTCTCTCTGTGACCATTACAAAAACGGCCCACAAGCAAACTAAAATTACCTTGTGATGCTCAAAAATGTTAAAAATATTTGTTGCCATGGAGACAGTCTCAGTCTAGATTCTTGCAGTTTAGGCTGATGCAGACCCATAGGAAGTGACATTTCATGTTTTCAATACCACAGCTGCCAAAATTGGTTCCTGTGGCTAAGATGAAAAGCATACCTTTATTTTTTATGTTCATGGGCCCATCGAAAGGACTCTGTAAATAATAATTGAAATTTTTTTGATCACTGTGCCTAGTTTTTAAATCAAAACTGAAACTCGTAGAAGACAAAAGAATATTAAGCCAGGACTGCAGTATGTATTTATGTATTTTAATGTCTGTGTTGTTTTTGCCTTGTATTTATTCCTCGTGGTATTGTGGATTAACTTTTTTAAAGATCTTTTTAGAAGCAGGAAAAAGGCGTGCGTGCTTTTTTAAAAAATATATATTTTATTGATTTTTTATAGAACGGAAAGGAGAGGGATAGAAAGTCAGAAACATCAATGAGAGAGAAATATCCATCAGCTGCCTCTTGCACGCCCCCCACTGGGGATGTGCCCGCAGCCAAGGTACATGCCCTTGCCGGAATCGAGCCTGGGACCCTTCAGTCCGCAGTCCGACGCTCTATCCACTGAGCCAAACCGGTTTCGGCGAGGCGTGCGTGCTTTTAAATACAGAAAGGTAGCATTGATTGATTTGACACAGCGGTAACATTAGGTTAATTGCTAGAGGCAGCGTAGTACAGGCTTCTGAAATGAGCCAAATTCAGCTTCCAGTGTTGCCGTTTATCAGCTGTCTAACCTCAAGTGTGCTGATTAACGCCAAGCCTCAAGTTCCTGTGTGAAGTGGACACAATGTATCCAGAGCCTCTGGGACCGAGTGGGTGTGCAATACATAGTATCCAGTAAATCCGTTTCTGACAGTTTTTAAGACAAGCAGGACTTCCCTTTACACCGTGCTCTGCAGACGTGTGTCTCCTTGTTCTGCCGGGGCTGTTGGAGGCCCCTTCCCCATTCTAGATGCCCTTGGCTGCCAGAACTACACTGGAGGGATTGGTCCCTCCGCGCTCTGAGTACCGGGGGTGACAGCAGTGCGAACTGGCACGGCTTTTTATTAAGATCAACTCTTGTCAACTTTTTTAAAGGAGGTTTAATTAAGTGAAAATTAGGCTTCCATTTTGTGTTCTTAGAGTCAAATATGGATGCTTCTTTCTTCAGGCATTTTAAGTTGTACCTGACGTCAAGTACCGAACGCTTTTCCCGCAATTTCAAAGTTGTGGTGGTGGACGGGAAGAAGGAAAGTGAGTACAGCGTCAAGTGGCAGGACTTCTTCAGCGGCCACGTGGTCGGTGAGTGTGGAGCGGTTTGCCGGGGGGGGGGGGGGCAGACTAACTTGACTGTATGTTCGTTTTGGGGGGAGGGAGAAGGAGTATCAGAACTGCTGTCCTTGGTGTCACTGGAGCTGTCTGAGTTTGGGAGCGGAAATAGCAGGAGGACACGGGGTTACCAGCTGCCCACGAGGTGGCCGCTCGGATGATTGGAGTGAGTTTCCTCTCAAGGGAGGAGAATTTCACCTTTCCTGTCGACTTCCCTTCGGAGGTTTTAAACGGGATTTAGGCGATGAGATAACTGACTTTGTGACCCTGTTTTATTTTTACCTAAGAAAATGTATCCAACTGCAAATTGTCACTTCTGGAACTTTCCCGACAGCCAGAAACAAATGGCATTAAAATCGTCAGCTAGTAGAGTTCAAGACCTCTGTGTCCAGATTTGTTTTCTGCCTCCTCTTAGTTCTTGCTTTTATTTCTTTTTATTTTTTATTCTATTTATTTTTAATATTTTATTGATTTTTCACAGAGAGGAAGGGAGAGGGATAGAGAGTTGGAAACATCGATGAGAGAGAGACATCGATCAGCCGCCTCCTGCACACCCCCCACATTGGGGATGTGCCCACAACCAAGGACATGCCCCTGACCGGAATCGAACCTGGGAACTTTCAGTCTGCAGGCCGACACTCTATCCACTGAGCCAAACCGGTCTCGGCTCTTAGTTCTTTGTTAACCAAAGGAGGCGGGTCACTCCAGGAGGAAATGACAGGTTGGTTGGTTTCGTTCTGTAACAGACTCTGGGTCATTCTCATTCAGCAGCGGGTGCGAGAGAGAGAGAGAGAGAGAGAGAGAGAGAGAGAGAGAGGTTTCGGATGGCTGGACAGGCCCCTCCTGAGGTGGGTGCCTCTCTCTGCTCCGTGTTTTCATGGTGGTCACAGTACCTGGGCAGACTCACTCTGATGAAGGGCTTTATTGAGTTTTAATGGCAGTGGGGCATAGTTTATTTTCTTACATAAGTATTTTTTTAATGGAAAATTTTTCTCTTCAGGTGAGCCTGACTCCAGGGTTCTAGCTCACATAGGAGATGACGATATTACAATAAGGATCAACACAGATGGGGCAGAATATAACATAGAGGTAAATCCAACATGAGTTTTTTTCTTGGCATATGTCTTTTTTGTTCTTCAGATGTCTGTTTTTATTATATGTGTTGGAGTAACATTGGTCAATAACATACGTTTCAGGAGTACAACATTATAATACGACATATGTGTACTCGATTGTATGCCCCCCCCCCCCCCGAAGTCTAGTCCCCTTCCCCGGCCTGTATTTGACCCCTTGGCCCTCTTCCTCCCCCCACACCGCTCCCCGTTGGAAACCACCTCGCTGGTGTCTGTGAGTTCGTCTTTCGCTTGTTGGTTGCTTTTTGTTCCACATCCCAGACAAGAGCGAAATCGTGTGGTTTCTGTCGTTTTCTCTCTGACTGCCCTCAATCAGCTCTGGTTTCCAAAAAGTCATTCCTCAGTTGCTGTGGGAAGACACAGGTCTGTAATTATACCTCTCTTTCCCTCGTATTTAAGGTTTTTTCATTGGGAAAGTAGATGACGTTTTAAAGAAGAAGATATATCTTATAAATGACTAATTAGCTGTCATAGGTGCACTGGTTTTCTAATGCCGTAGCTGAGTAAACGTCACACGTGGTGGGATAGGAGGAGAAACTTGCTTTCCCTTCTGACTCCGTTTCCTCGCTCTCTAGCGATCCCGTCCCCGAGCGCACGTCCTCGGGGTGAAGGCGCCGTCTCCTGTGTCCGATTCTCCTTTTCCTCCGGGTGCTCCGGAGACGCGGGACCTGCAGGGTCGTAGTTGGCAGTCTGAGGGCTGGGAGAGGAGGCGAAGCGGCAGAAACGGCTGCGCTGGTCACATTTGTGCAGGACACCAGCCACGGGTCAGACATTAGTCTGGGGACGGCCTTTGCCGAGGACGGAGTCGGAATCGTTCTGTGTTTCTAAGAGAATGAGGTTACTCTGGGTAGTGAGTGGCGATATCACCAAAATAGAACACCTGTGGGAAAGCTGTAATTAAGATGGGTTAAAATGAAAGGTTCCAGCCCAAACCGGTGTGGCTCAGTGGATAGAGCATCGGCTTGTGGACTGAAAGGTCCCGGGTTCAATTGCGGTCAAAGGCATGTACCTTGGCTGCGGGCACATCCCCAGTGGGGGGTGTGCAGGAGGCAGCTGATCGATGTTTCTGACTTTCTATCCCTCTCCCTTCCTCTCTGTAAAAAAAAAAAGAAGAAGAAGAAAGGTTCCAGTATATTTCAGTGCTGGTGATCCATGCTTAGTCAAAAAAAACCTCTTGTTCTCCTCAAAGTCTCTTTCATGGATTTATTTTTCTTTCCAATTTAGAAAGTCCTTTTAGTAATGGTTCCTATAGGACTCAGCACTCTCTTAGAAATGGTTCCTGTGGGATTCAGCACTCTCTTAGAAATGGTGATAATAGGATTTGCATTTAGTGCTAGTGATAACTACTTTAATTCTGATGTCCTAATATGTACCTGGAGTCATCATTTTACATTGTCCTCAGGACAGGCGTTACCACTGCTTCAGCCAGTGAGCACAGCCCTGCTCAGAACATTGCCGTCCCCAGGGCATGCGGTGGGGGCTGACATACCCGGTCCCGAAGCTGCTGTCTTTTCCCTGGGCGGTGCGCTGTGTGCGAAACTACCGGTAGGGACTTAGAAAGGCCTGAGCGCAGAGGAGAAGAAGGCCCTCTGCCTGTTGGGGGCCGGAAGCAGGTTTGTGAGGGTTTCCGGAGCGAGGAGGTGGTTCACGAACTTTCTGAGTCTCGGTTAGCCCTGAGGTTCTGTTACATTGTTTTTTAATTCTGCCTCTTACATGGATTAGGAAAGAGCATGTATGTATTTAACAGCTTTATTGAGATACAATTCACTGTACAGTTTATCCATTTTAACGATATAACTTGGCGGTTTTTAGTTTGTTCATAGAATAGTGTGGGCATCACCACGAGCAGTTTTAGAACATTTTCTCACCCTTTCTCCCCAAGTCCCCCAGCCCCAGGCAGCCACTAGTCCGCCTGCTCCCTCCAGATTTGCCCGGGCATCCCACATAAGTGGAACCACATGACATGCGGTCTTTTGTGACTGCTGCTTTCACGCTGCATCCGTGTTGTAGCGTGTGTCCGAACTCCTCCTTTTTATAACCAAGTAACATTCCGCGGTGTGGCTGTCCCACCTTCTGCTTGTTCCTTCATCCCCTGGACATGGAGTGTTCCCACTCTGGCTGTTGTGAGTGACGCTGCTGTGCACACCGGTGACCACGTGCTTGCTGGAGCACAGCCTTCATTCCTCCAGGCTGTGAGCACGGCCTGGGATCGCCGTGTTCGGTGACACTGCCGTCCGCAGTGGCTGCACTGGGCATGCTCACATTTTACATTCCCTGCGTTGCACAGTCCGTGTTTCATTTGCGTGAGAGCCTGACTTGTCCACCTCCTCGCCAATACCTGTTATTGGCTGTGCTTTTTATTCCAGTCTCCCAGGTGGGTATGAAGTAGTGTTTTCTTGTTTTAATTTTTGTTTTCATGATGGATGTGGACGTCTGTGTGTGTGTGTCAATTTTATCTTGTTGAACTTTTCTCACAAGCTGCTTAGTTCTGATGAGACCAGTGTCCTTACAGAGTGGAACTTGGGTTCGAAGTAACACACATTATTTTGACTTGGGTACCCTTCGGAGTGTGTCAGTTCTGATTTACGCTGGCCTGGCAGTATTGTGGGGGAGGTATGTGTTCTTTCCTGTGCATGCACGATGGGAAGGAGACTAGAACGAAAAAGCATCCGAGCAGAACCTTGTCTGCCCCCACCGACCGTGGTTGGTGTTGACAGAAACATGTTGAATCAGTGAATGGAGAAAGGATGTGCATTTTCTCTTCTGGTTTTTCTAAAAGGTTTCATAACTTGTGCAAAATAATGCCCTTCTTCATACACAGATAAAAAACGAATAATCCCTGTATTTTCTCATCCAAGTACTAACCAGGCCCGACCCTGCTTAGCTTCCGAGGTCAGGCGAGATCGGGCGCGTTCAGGGTGGTGTGGCCGTAGTGATCCACGTGTTTTCTTACCGGCGTGGGAACGGTGGTAAAAGTCGAAATGGCTTATTTTCTGTAAAAATGACTAGCCAGCTTACTTAGCCTGGAAATGAATCTGAAAAGAAGGAGCGGAGGTAAGGTTTTGATGTTTAGGAATTGTTGTATTTTCCATCTCGATTATATTTTTCATTTTAGCCCCTCTGGAGACTCATTAACGACACGGCAGACAGGAGGGTGTTAGTTTATAAATCGGAAGACATCAGAAACGTCTCCCGCCTGCACTCCTCCCGAGTGTGCGGCTACGTGAAGGCGGAGGAGGAAGCCTGGCTGGCGGGCGGGCTGGCGGGCGGACAGGCCCCTGAGCGTGAGACGCCGCAGCAGAGCGCAGGTGAGAAGCATTGCTGTCCTCCACAGGGGGTTCAGTTGCTTTTCAAAACGGCATGCTTCCAGGAAACTAGTATGTGGCTCGAAAATAGTTTTGCTCAGAAATTTTTATGTTCATTCTTTTGCCTGTAAGGAACGGAAACACCAGAAAACAATGGTAACAGTGAATATTAGACTTTAAAAAAGATTGGGGCAAGGGGAATTGAATAACCTGAGGGCAAATATTCTTTTTATTTGCAGGTATTTAAAAATGACAAAATAATACTGTTGTAAAACAGTCTTTAAGTAAGTTGATAAGACATTACTTGGTGGCAAAAAAAGCTGTTTAATGTTTGAAAAGATGAAGCTTATCAGTTTGGGGCAGATCCATTGAGCACCTTTTGAAAACAACCATCTTGGAGAAACAGCCTACTGTCCTTATTGTTAAAAACCTTAGAAAATATTACTAGCATTTTAATATATAAATTCTTAAACAATTTGATTATTTGATAAAAAAACCTGTTGTCACAAACTAATTTTTAATGTCTGAATACCGCGGTATTTTTACCATTGCTTTGGTTAATCTGTGGACTTCCAGAATAGAGTGAGAGCGTCATAGCCGGGCAACAAATAGCTGATTGCTTTACTGTCAATACTTTTTAAAGTTGCCTCATTGTAAAAATTACAGTGACACTTTCCCTTGGTTTTGAGTTCAACAATTTTTAAAAATATATATTTTATTTATTTTCTTTACAGAGAGGAAGGGAGAGGGATAGTCAGAAACATCGGTCCGCTGCCTCCTGCACACCCCCTACTGGGGATGTGCCCGCAACCAATGTACATGCCCTTGCCTGGAATTGAACCCAAGACCCTTCAGTCCGCAGGCCGACGCTCTATCCACTGAGCCACACCAGTCAGGGCAATTCTACAATTAAAAAAGTATTTACCGCTTTCAGAGATGAAGGGAGGAGGTGGAAACATCAGTGATGAGAAGGAATCTTTGATCAGCTGTCTCCTGCACACCCTCTACTGGGGATCGAGCCTGCAACCCAGGGTCTGCCCTTAATGGTAATCAAACCCAGAACCCTTCAGTCCACAGGCTGATGCTCTATTGACTGAGCCACTCCAGCTAGGACTTGAATTCTCCAACTTTAAAACCTCACATTACTTTTCACTTTTCCTTCACGTTGTTTTTCTGTTCGTTCAAGACACCTGTAAGGAAACTAAACTCACGTGATGTTGTTTCAAAACTGCGCTAGGTTTAAAGTGTTACTATGAAAAACTCCTTGTTTGGTGAATTTTGATGTAATAGTGCGTACAAATTCATGTTAGAGCTTGTCCGCCGGGTGAAGAGGAGAGCCGACCCAGATCCCATGAAGAACACGTGTAAACTGTTGGTGGTGGCGGATCATCGCTTTTACAAGTACATGGGCCGCGGGGAGGAGAGCACCACTACCAACTACTTGGTGAGTGCGGGCAGCGGAGGGGCCGTGGACAGAACGCGCAGGCGGGCTCCTCCTTAGCGAGAGCCCTGCTGGGCTGTGCAGCGTAAAGAAACGGGTCCGTTTCAGATGCCGGGTTAGTTCATACAACATTGAGGGCTGTCTGAGGTGCTTGCATTGCTGCATAGAGATTTTAGTTTCAAATTCCTGAAAACCTGTTTCACCTTGGAACTGTCATTTTCTGCACATTAGATTTTCATGCATCTGAGGTTAGGGCGAGGTCGTCACTTAGGGTTCTCTGTCCACGGGGATTCTGCGGAAACGTCACTGCTGTGGCGGCAGCGACCTTACTGGGGCGTGGGAATGTCGCTCCAGAGGGAAGGTATTTGTATGGAGAATAAACTTCATGCTAGGTTCTGTAACTGGCAGAGACTTCCATAACGGCGTCTTCTCGAAAACGAGTTTTGCTTCTAGGCATGTTTCAGAGGGGACGCCAGTTTGGTTTGTGCCGTAAAACAGTTAACTGTTGGGCTCGGAGGGAAATAGATGGGACTTTCATGCTCATAACCACCCCGGGGGCTGAGCCTGAGGCGGAAATTGCGGAGGTGTTGACACTGGGTTGTAAGCAGTTACGATTGTGATTTTGAAAAGTCAAGGGGATCAGATTTCATTGACATTTTTATTAGTGTGACCTCATTTGTCACCACAGCCTGGCGCTGGCCACGGCGCTGTTGAGGAAACAAGAGGAGGCAGCTCTTCACGGGCGGGTCTGGCTCCGGAGAGACGGCATTCGGCATTCTCGTTGCCTCGAGGTTGCCCTCTCGCCCGTGCCCGCCCCTTCCCCGCTCCCCGCTCCCCGCTCCCCGCTCCCCGCTCCCCGCTCCCCGCCAGTGGCGGGCCATTGTGCAGCTGCGGGCAGTGTGGGCCGTCACTGTGATTCTTGCTCCCAGGGAGGAGGTATTTCCTGGAAAAGTTCCTTAATAGGGCTTTGTATTAAGGAGTTCTCTTCATTTGCTGCTGCTTTGTTCGTTACCCCAAGAATGTTAATGTAATGAAAGGTTCAGTCTGAAATTCCCGTTTCTTGGTCTCTCAGTTACTCTAAGCCAGGGGTGCTCAGCCTTCCGCATGCCGACCCTCTCGTACAGCTCCTCGTGTGGTGGGGACCCCAACCATGACATTGTTTCCGTTGCTACTCCCTCGCTGTCATTCTTCCTCACTGTCATTCTTCCTCACTGTCATTCTTCCTCACTGTCATTCTTCCTCGCTGTCATTCTTCCTCGCTGTCATTCTTCCTCGCTGTCATTCTTCCTCGCTGTCATTCTTCCTCGCTGTCATTCTTCCTCGCTGTCATTCTTCCTCGCTGTCATTCTTCCTCGCTGTCATTCTTCCTCGCTGTCATTCTTCCTCGCTGTCATTCTTCCTCGCTGTCATTCTTCCTCGCTGTCATTCTTCCTCGCTGTCATTCTTCCTCGCTGTCATTCTTCCTCGCTGTCATTCTTCCTCGCTGTCATTCTTCCTCGCTGTCATTCTTCCTCGCTGTCATTCTTCCTCGCTGTCATTCTTCCTCGCTGTCATTCTTCCTCGCTGTCATTCTTCCTCGCTGTCATTCTTCCTCGCTGTCATTCTTCCTCGCTGTCATTCTTCCTCACTGTCATTCTTCCTCGCTGTCATTCTTCCTCACTGTCATTCTTCCTCGCTGTCATTCTTCCTCACTGTCATTCTTCCTCGCTGTCATTCTTCCTCACTGTCATTCTTCCTCGCTGTCATTCTTCCTCGCTGTCATTCTTCCTCACTGTCATTCTTCCTCGCTGTCATTCTTCCTCGCTGTCATTCTTCCTCACTGTCATTCTTCCTCGCTGTCATTCCGCTCCTGCTGTGAGCCGTCACGTAAATACCTGTTTTCCACAGTCTCGGGCTCCACAGCCGCGGTTCCCAGCCTCCCAGTGCCGCCGCCCACGGGCTGGGAACCGCCGGCAGCGTCGCCTGAGACCGTGGAAAACACAGGTATTTACCTTACGATTCACAACGGGAGCAGAATGACAGCGATGAAGTAACAACGGAAATAGTTTAATGGCTGGAGATCCCCGCCTGAGGAGCTGGGTGAAAGGGTGGCGGCGTGAGGACGGCTGAGACCGCTCCAGCGAAGAGCACTTTCCCGCAGCCAGTTTCGCACAATAAAACACTCCCGTTGGGGGAGCCGCTGTGGAGTGCTTCGTTCTGGGTGGTGTGCACCGTCCCTGTCTGTCATCCTTCCCCTCGCTGACCCCTCCGGCCCCCCAGAGAGAGCGCAGGGGGAGGGAGGAGGGAGCCTCTTCCCGGCTCTGCCCGGGGAGGGGAGAGGGGGCTCAGCAGGCCCGCGGCGTTGGAGGAACTCGCCCAGAGACCGAGCGAACACGGAATGTTCCTGAGAAGAGGCTGGTTTTGGTGAATCGATTGACTCCGTTTCGTTTTGTAACGGGCCGGAATGGCGGGCTTTAAGACAAACCTGATCCTTGGTGTTTCGGCTCCACGTGCAGTTGGTTGCTTGGCTTTACACGAGGCCCCGTTTTCCTCTGGCAGCCACACTGTTTGGGGCTGGAATAACCTCCTCGTCAGCGCCGGCAGTGAGGAGAACAGCACTGCTAGTTTCGTCATTGGTGGAAGCTTCTAGAATGGCTTTTCTCTGCCCTGATTGCCTCTCCCCGCAGGACTGTGACGCCGCAGGGAGCAGTTAGGTGCACTAATGTCTGTCCCTCCCGCAGATCGAGCTCATTGACAGAGTGGACGACATCTACCGGAACACGTCCTGGGACAACGCCGGTTTCAAAGGCTACGGCGTCCAGATAGAACAGGTGCTTCCCGCGCGTGCGGCTTGCCTTCTCCGCTGCCTTCTGTGGTGTAAATAGTCGTCACTGCAGATGTAATCGTAAATAAAGGTTCTCAGGTGCCGTAATTCTTATCTGTTAACTACAGTGTTTTATACTAATTATTTGTGGAGTATGAAGGTTTCTGTTCTTAAGCCTGTTTTGGGCAGAAAGCCTGTCTGGCTGCCCTGAGCTCTCCCTGCTCTGAATTCAGGGCCTGTTGCCCCCGCCCTGCTGTCCTCCTGTGACCAGGCTTATGTCTTCGGTTAGTCGGTAGTCAGCAGAGTTGCTCAGAGCTGCTGTGCGTTGCAAGGCGTTTATGCAGCCGGAACCAGGGGCGCTTTCTCCAAACCTCCTCCTTTCTCATCTCGTGAACAGAGTATGTCCAGCCCAGCTGGTGTTGCTCAGTGGTGAGCACCATCCCCTGCACCCAGAGCTCCTGGGTTCGACCCCAGTTGCGGGCTCAGTCCCCATAGGGTGCACAGTGTGTTTTGTTTAATATCGTTATTGGTTTCAGAGAGGAAGAGAGGTAGAAACCTGCATGATGAGAGAGCATCATTGATGGGCTGCCTCCTGCATGCCCCACACTGGGGATCAAGCTCACAACCCGGGCCTGTGCCCTTGACCGGAATCGAGCCCGGGATCCACTGAGCCAAACCAGCTAGGACATGCACAGTGTTTTTATCTCTCTCTCTCCTTCTCCAAATACCAAAAAATAAAAATAAAAATTTATTTTTAAAAATAGAGAATGTCCAGCCACAGTGTATTGTCATCTTAGTATCTCTTAGTAAAAATTGTTCCAAATTGATAACTAATTAAAAAGACTGTTCTGAGATTGGATATTGCTCTGGACAAACACTTTGATATGAAAATTATTGTTTATATTTTTTCCTAGGCTTTGCTCTGAATTAACCAGATTCTTAAAGGCTCTGTAGCTAGAATTTAGAGAGTAAAAAAAAGAGATCCTTGAAGTTATACATCTTTCTTATAAATGTTAAACTTTTATAGTACTTGCATAAAACTAAGAGACTTATTTTTCCCTTTTCCCATTCTTTTACTTGCATTTTCTTTTTTTTTAAGTTATGATTTGAATAGGTAGCAAACACATATGGTACAAAGCCATTGAGAAGTAAGTCTCCAAAATCTCTGCTCATTGTCAAACCAGTTTCTTTCCCCAGAGACACCCATGTCGCTGGTTTCATGTGTACTTTCCCAGAGACCTTTCTGCATGTAGCATGTGCGTGTGTGCGTGTGCGTGTGTTTGACACGGTGGTGGCATGCAGCACTCCTCGGGTCGTGCTTTTCCATTTCATGAGTGTGCGGTGACGGCCTCGCTGTGGCTCAGGTAAAGCTGCCTCCTTCGTTAAAACAGCTGTGACTTCAGTGTGAGGGGATCGGTAAAGAAAGCTTTTTTTTTTTTTTTTTTTTTTTTTTTTTTTTTGCTTTGGAGCTCAGAACCAGCTGGAAAGATGGGTGTGACGCAGGAGATAAAAATAGCAGCTTCTCATGGCACCAGATGGGCTGGGAGGTGTGGATTGGATGGGCATTCACAGCAGGCCTCCGCTGCATCCCAGAATTGGCCTTGACCACTCCCCACCCCAGCTGCAAAGTGCACCCCGGAGCTTCCCACGTGTGCCCTCTGCTGGCGGGCAGGGCCGGAGACCCCGGAGCGGCTGGCCGAGCGTGGCCTGGTCCTCGCTCTGGATGAAGCGGGACCCGCCCCTGTTCTTCACACCCTGTCACTCCGGCGGCTCCGGTGACGTCATCCTGTCCTGCATCCCTGCCTCACTGAGATCTAGACTTGAACTAGATATTTTAGGCGAATGGACCTGAAGTTCTCCTTGTTTTCAACTGAATGCCGGGAAAATGAAAATTGGGGAGCACGTTTACAAATTTATAAATCATTCATTGACATGTTTTCCATTACCGTCTGCTTCATTATCATCTGCTTCTCACGTTGTTTTTAAACATTGGTTACTTAGGGCTAAGAATTTTATGAAATTCTGGTTCCAAAACTTTTTCTAGATTCGGCCTTCAGGGAATGTCTGAAACAGGGCACGTCCTCCGAAGTGTTCTGAGTGTGTTGTCTCTCTGCATGTAGATCCTCATTTTCAAGTCTCCGCACGACGTGCAGCCCGGCCAGAGGCACTACAACATGGCCAAGAGTTACCCCAACGAGGAGAAGGACGCCTGGGACGTGAAGATGCTGCTGGAGGTAGTTGGGGGGCCGGATGGGACGCTGTTGCTGCCACTTGTGATTTCCGCAGGGAGTGGGGGCGTGTCTGCTGACGAAGGAGCGTGTTAGAGAAGGGCCGGGAGCCGGAGCAGCCCAGGCAGTGGGCCAGCAGTCACCTGTCCCCTCGGCAGGGCCGGCAGCCAGAGGGCACGGAGCTGTGCCCGCGGGAGTGCTCAGAGCCGGGCGCCGGCCTGCCGTCTGTGCGGCCCAGGGACCTCATGGCCTGGAAACTCGGTGGACGCCCAGTGCACACAGTTTAATTTTTTTAAAAAAATATATTTTATTGATTTTTCACAGAGAGGCAGGGAGAGGGATAGAGTCAGAAACATCGACGAGAGAGAAACATCCATCAGCTGCCTCCTGCACACCCCCCACTGGGCATGTGCCCGCAGCCAAGGTACATGCCCTTGACCAGAATTGAACCCGGGACCCTTCAGTCCGCAGGCCGGCGCTCCACCCACTGAGCCTACCGGTTTCGGCTGCATACAGTTTTGTATCATTTTGTTCACGTTTCTTGGAAGCTGTTCAGCGCCAGTGCTGTGGGAAGGGATCAGGCGGCGGATTTGTAACTTCGAGGTCTAGAAGTTCCGTTCAAGAGTTCTAAGTTTTCGTGGTTTTATTTTG
Source organism: Antrozous pallidus (assembly GCA_027563665.1). NCBI lineage: Eukaryota > Metazoa > Chordata > Mammalia > Chiroptera > Vespertilionidae > Antrozous > Antrozous pallidus. The sequence continues at coordinate 71,459,160 of CM050523.1, forward strand.
GTAATAAATCGAAGGTAGTGAACCCAAACTCTCTCCACGGGGTATGCTGTATGTCGGCACAGGATGTCAGCGTCTGGGTCTGGGACGGGATTCTTTGTGAAATGACCTTCCAGGAAATGACAGCGTTTATCTTCCGTAGGGTGGGAGTGTGCTAGTTTGCCTCTGGGTGCTCTAACAGGTTACCACAGATTTAGCAGCTTAAACCAACGCTTTACTCACCAATAGTTTCCGTGGGCTAGTCCGGTACAGTGTGGGGTCCATCCGAATTCTCCGGGGAGTCTCACAGGCCCAACTCCGGTTCTCAGAGCCGGAGTGGAACTTCAGAACTCCAGCTCGTTAGCCAGGTTGTCTGCCCTGACCCGGGAGCCAGGCCGCAGCCTCGGTGTGTTGGGATGACGCTCTAACCACTGAGACTCCTGGCCACGACCTTGCCCTTCAGGTTAAGCATTTTAAACATGAAGGTTTTTAAATCGGAAACGGGGCTGTTGTAGGAGAGGTTTCCACTGAAACCATTAGAATTCTTGGGACACTCGGGAAGCCCTTGTCTGGGTGTGAAGGTCTGCGGCCCCGGGAGCGGTGGGCACCCCGGTCCGGGGCTGACAGGTGCGAGCGTCCCCCGTGCTGGGCTGTGCTCCCTCACCAGCCTTCGCCGGTCCTTAGAGCTGCTGTGACCGCTCCGGCCCCCCCCCCCACCCCCCCCCCCCGCCGCCGCGGATGACGCCCCGTCACTCGTGCAGGCGGTGGTGTGAGTGTGGCCAGGGGCCCTCCCTGCGACCCCCCCGCCGTGGATGGCGCCCTGTCACTCGTGCAGGCGGTGGTGTGAGTGTGGCCAGGGGCCCTCCCTGCCCTGCCCTGCCCGCACTCCGGGGTGCAGACCGCAGTCACAGGGAGCTGATCGGGACGCTCGGGTGAAACATCTTCCGATGCCGTGTCATTGTTAACCTAATTAAGAACACTTTGCTTTTTTTAAAAAGCAATTTAGCTTTGATATAGCTGAAAAAGCCTCGAAAGTCTGCCTCGCACACCTCTTCACGTACCAGGACTTCGACATGGGGACCCTCGGGCTGGCTTACGTCGGTTCCCCCAGAGCCAACAGTCACGGCGGAGTTTGTCCAAAGGGTGAGTCTCCCATTTGCCGGTGGCCGTGGGACCAGCAGGCCGATTGGCTTCCGTGGACATTCTGAACCGAACAAGCACCCTGTCTGTTTTCTCTCCTTCAGCTTATTACAGTCCGATCGGAAAGAAGAACATCTATCTGAATAGTGGTCTGACCAGCACAAAAAATTATGGCAAAACCATTCTTACAAAGGTATGTTCTTTTAGTTTTTATTTTTATTTTATTTTTTATTTTAAAATATATTTTATTGACTTTTTACAGAGAGGAAGGGAGAGGGATGGAAAGTCAGAAACATCGATGAGAGAGAGACATCGATCAGCCGCCTCCTGCACACCCCACACTGGGGATGTGCCCACAGCCAAGGTCCATGCCCGTGACTGGAATCGAACCCGGGACCTTTCAGTCCGCAGGCGGACGCTCTACCCACTGAGCCGCACCGGCCTCGGCTGTTCTTTTAGTCTTTAACGGACCGATGTTCAGTTAGTTGCAGTTGTTATGTTTGTGTGCATGTCTTCTGAAAGCAATATGTGCTGGGTGGTGGTTCTACGCCTAATCCCATGTTCTCTGGTGAGGAGTCTGGAAATAAAAGGTATGAAGAAGAAAATGAAATTGCTGGGCAGACTTCTTCCCAGACCCATCTGGGCCATGGTTTTCCGGAAGCTGTGCCCGCCCTTCTGCCGCCGGGCTCTGCGGGCGCGGCGTGCTGGCCCGCACGCGGCTGTGGTCTGAGTCCCCGCACTCCCGTCCGGCCGTTCGCCCTCTCGGTTAACGTCAGCATTTTGTAAAAGCCTCAGGCCTTCCTAAGAAAGGTGCCTGGAGGCGAACTCCTGAGATTTTGCACATCTGGAAATGTCTTCACCTGCCCTTTTAGCCTGATCATTTAGCTGGTATGTTCCCACTTCCCTCCGGATTTTTTTTTTTTATTATTGATTTTTTGCAGAGAGGAAGGGAGAGGGACAGAGTTAGAAACATCGATGAGAGGGAAACATTGATCAGCTGCCTCCTGCACACCCCCCACTGGGGATGTGCCCGCAACCAAGGTCCATGCCCTTGACCGGAATCGAACCCGGGACCCTTCAGTCCGCAGTCCGACGCTCTGTCCACTGAGCCACACCGCTTTCGGCTCCCTCCCAATTTGAAGGCATTTCTCCCTTGTCCTTTAATGTTTTGTGTTACTATTAAAGAGTCTGAAGTCACTCCAACTTTTTATGCTTTTTACGTGACCTGTTTTTCCCTCTGGAATATTTTAGGACCTTGTTTTTGCCCAGATACATCTGTTGGGAATGTGTCGGGCATGTTCCAGAAAGCCCCAGCGCAGGCACTCCGGCGAGCAGTGGCTTAGGAAGGGGGTGGCTCAGGCGAGCCGTTGGTGGACGGCATTCTGAGGGCTCCCGCCGCTGCTCCTGGGCCCCGTCTTCCCCTCTGTCCCTGAGCCCTGACCTCGTGGTCACAGGCTGGTTCCCTCCCGTGTGGCAGAGGAGGACGAGGAGAGCAGGCCGGCCCACCCGCCGGCTCTGTTTACAGCTCATACGGAGCCGGGCCCGGGTGCCCACATGCTCAGGGGGGTGTGGGACGGGGCTGCGCACAGGGGCCCCCGAGCAGAGTTAGGGCTCTGTCCGCCCCGCTCATGAGGGCCCTGCTTACAAGAGCGGCCCCTGGCCAGAGCGGGGGAGGTGGGGATCGGCAGTAACGCTTTCTCTGCGTGGCCTTTAGGAGGCCGACCTGGTCACCACTCATGAGCTGGGGCACAATTTCGGAGCGGAGCACGATCCGGACGGCCTGGCGGAGTGCGCCCCCAACGAGGAGCAGGGAGGGAAGTTCGTGATGTACCCCATCGCCGTGAGCGGAGACCACGAGAACAACAAGGTGTGTCTGGCGGCCTTGTCGGGGTTGGGGAGGGAGCAGAGCCAGCCAGCTCCGTCCAGGGATGGCCGCCAGCTGCAGTCTGGGAAACGGGGTGTGCTGGGGGAGAGGTGGCCCGTCAGCCGGTTAAAGCTGTTGTCGGGCTGTTGGTTGTCAAGATGGAGCATGTGTGTCCGAGCCCCGTGGAGACGCGGCCGTAGGTTAAGTTTGGGGTGCGGGTCTGGACCGCAGTCTCGCGGGCTCAGGCGGTTAGTGAGGACTTGTGTCCTTTTCATTTACAAGATGTCCTCCATTTAACCTTCCCCATTCACGTGGTTTCACACGCTGTCTTCACACGCTGTCTTCACACGCTGTATGTCTTCACACGCTATATGTCTTCACACGCTATATGTCTTCACACGCTGTCTTCACACGCCGCGTGTCTTCACACGCTGTTGCCGCAGAATCCAGAATTGCCGGACTCAGCCTCCGGCGGGAGGGCCTGTCTGTGCCAGCTCTGTCGCGGTGTCTGGCAGGGCGGGTGGCACCTGGCCACTGTGTGGTTCGGGTGTGGACGGTTCACCAGCGGGGGTTTCTGTAGAGCCACGACGGGCGTGGCCTGGGAACAGCAGAGACTCGGAGCGAGTGTCCCCGGATGGCCGGCCTGTCCTTGTCCTGGAGCGGAGCGGCCACCAGCAGGGGGCGAGGAAAGCCACTGGGGTGCTGAGTGAGCGGGCGGGAGGGGCTGGGGGTCGGTCCCAGTCGGGACAGATGCTGACGTGGGGTCTTGCCTGTCGGGGGCCGGGCACCGGGACGTCCTCTGGAGAAGTCCAGGGGGTGTTCTGCTCCGGCGGCAGCTCGGGTGCGGTCTGGCCGCCCTTCCGTGCACGTCAGTGCTCACGCCGCCTCCGAGAGTCCCGTGCTCCCCTCCCCGGGCTTTGTGGCTCCCGTCGGGGGGGGAGGGGGGAGGAAGCCCTGTCAGCAGTTTGCAGAGAACTGGCGACCCCGCCCCAAATAGCGACGCCGAGCTTCGGGGCCCCTGACGCCGCCTCCCGGGCCAGAGGTCTGGCGGGTGGACCGTCAGCGCCTGGCGGCAAACTGCCAGTTCAGGAGGAGCCACGTCGTGCATCCGGAAGCGAGGGCGGAGGAGCCTTTGAGACACTGGTCACCTGCAAACCTGTTCGGATCTTGGGGCCCACGAGAATGTCTAGAGCAGCCGTCCCCGCGGCGGTCCGTGTGGGCGGTCCGGAGGGTTGGCAGTGCTGGTGTCGGTGACAGTTTAGAATTAACCGTTCAGTTGGCTGTGAGACGCTTCTCCGTAAGCTCACTCTGAGTCTGAACACGCTCATCCGCACACAGCGGAGTGGGGAGCCGGCAGCCCGCGGCGTGCCGGACGGGGTCTCGGACAGCGTCTGACGGTTCCCACTGTCCCGGCGACGCCAGGCCCGGGGAGGCGCGGTGGTCGGGGGCTCACCGTCTCCCCTCCCACCCGACTGCTCCCCTCGAGGGCCTGGCTGGGTGTCGGGGCGCGGCCTGCATGCAGCCTGCCTTCCAGGGAAGGGTGTTAGACTCTTCACCGAATCCGCACCCGCTTCTCGGCATTTTCCGGGGAGAGGACTCAGTCCCCGGGAGGCACTCAGGGGCGGCGATGGGCCGGACTCGCTCCCGGAGGCCCCGGGGGCGTCTGCAGACACGGGCGTGGTTTCCACTGGTCCCGGGTCCTCTGTCCCCAGATGTTCTCCAACTGCAGCAAGCAGTCCATCTACAAGACCATCGAGAGCAAGGCCCAGGAGTGCTTCCAGGAGCGCAGCAACAAGGTGTGCGGCAACTCCCGCGTGGACGAGGGCGAGGAGTGCGACCCGGGCATCATGTACCTCAACAACGACACCTGCTGCCACAGCAACTGCACGCTCAGGCCGGGCGTGCGCTGCAGGTGGGCGCCGGGCGGGGCGGGGCGGGGCGGGCGGGGCTACGGCAGAGCCGGGGGTGGTGGTGGGGGGGGGGGGGGGCTGGTATCCGGTCCCGGCAGGTTGGAGACATGGGGCCTTGGGATCCATGCCAGGACGTGTGCGCCAGGTGCACGTATGTGTGCGCACAGGTGTTTACACGTGTGTGCGTGCACAGGTGTTCACCCGTGTGTGTGTGTGTGTGCACACAGGTGTTTACACGTGTGCGCGCACAGGTGTTTACCTGTGCCCTTAACAGCAGGGAAAGTGCTTCCTCCACGCAGCCTGCGGCTGTCCCGGAGCCCCTCCTCGCGCTGCTGCCGAGCGAGACTCCCCCGAGCAAGAGTGGTTTCTGAGGAAACTTGTCGGGGAGGACGGCCATGATTCTCGCCAGGGCTGCCTTCTCTGTAACAGCCGGTCCCGGGCACCATCAACATGGCATCCCGGGCAGAATGAGTGTGTCCGCACGGTAGCTGAGTGTTACACCGCTTAATGGCAAAGCTCAGGGGAGGAAGCGGGTCACACGTTAGGAGGCACCTCCGCTGCCATTGGTACGTCCCCAGAGCCAGCCTGCTGAGCAGAGGCGAAAGCTTGTTTGTGGGGAAGAGCAGGCTTGACTGCCCTCACGCGTATCAACATGTAAATGCTCGGGAGGAGGCTGGGCTGCTTAGTTTCTTGACCACTGATTGCCTTGCAGGCCAGTGTTCTCTCTTAAGTTACTGTGTTGTGTACAGTAAGCTGATGGGAACGAGGACACCAAGATGTTGTAAAGAGGAGTCACTCGGCCAGCCCGTCCTACTGTGTGCGTTGCTCTGCCTGGTTGCACACGAGGACGGGCAGACAGTGTGTGCAGGCGGTGCCAGCCCCGGCAGTCGGGTTATGCGGGAGGGGGTGACGAGCCCGGAGACCTTGCCCTGCGGGTCCTGGCCCTGTACCAGCACTGCGGTTCAGGTCACCTCCTGTGACCTGAACGTCCCCGCCTGCTCCACAGTGACCGGAACAGTCCGTGCTGCAAGAACTGCCAGTTCGAGACCGCCCAGAAGAAGTGCCAAGAGGCCATCAACGCCACGTGCAAAGGCGTGTCTTACTGCACAGGTGCGGCCGCGGCCCTGGGGCTCTGTTTGGGGAGCGGGGACGGTGTTGGGGAGCGGGGCGGTGTTGGGGAGCGGGGCGGTGTTGGGGAGCGGGGATGGTGTTGGGGAGCGGGGACGGTGTTGGGGAGCGGGGATGGTGTTGGGGAGCGGGGACGGTGTTGGGGAGCGGGGACGGTGTTGGGGAGCGGGGACGGTGTTTGGAGAGCGGGGATGGTGTTGGGGAGCGGGGATGGTGTTGGGGAGCGGGGATGGTGTTGGGGAGCGGGGCGGTGTTGGGGAGCGGATGGTGTTGGGGAGCGGGGACGGTGTTTGGAGAGCGGGGATGGTGTTGGGGAGCGGGGATGGTGTTGGGGAGCGGGGCGGTGTTGGGGAGCGGGATGGTGTTGGGGAGCGGGGACGGTGTTTGGAGAGCGGGGATGGTGTTGGGGAGCGGGGATGGTGTTGGGGAGCGGGGACGGTGTTTGGAGAGCGGGGATGGTGTTGGGGAGCGGGACGGTGTTTGGGGAGCGGGGATGGTGTTGGGGAGCGGGGATGGTGTTGGGGAGCGGGGCGGTGTTGGGGAGCGGGGCGGTGTTGGGGAGCGGGGACGGTGTTTGGGGAGCGGGGATGGTGTTGGGGAGCGGGGATGGTGTTGGGGAGCGGGGCGGTGTTTGGGGAGCGGGGACGGTGTTTGGGGAGCGGGGATGGTGTTGGGGAGCGGGGATGGTGTTGGGGAGCGGGGCGGTGTTGGGGAGCGGGATGGTGTTGGGGAGCGGGGACGGTGTTTGGAGAGCGGGGATGGTGTTGGGGAGCGGGGATGGTGTTGGGGAGCGGGGACGGTGTTTGGAGAGCGGGGATGGTGTTGGGGAGCGGGGACGGTGTTTGGAGAGCGGGGATGGTGTTGGGGAGCGGGGATGGTGTTGGGGAGCGGGGCGGTGTTGGGGAGCGGGGCGGTGTTGGGGAGCGGGGACGGTGTTTGGGGAGCGGGGATGGTGTTGGGGAGCGGGGCGGTGTTGGGGAGCGGATGGTGTTGGGGAGCGGGGACGGTGTTGGGGAGCGGGGACGGTGTTTGGGGAGCGGGGATGGTGTTGGGGAGCGGGACGGTGTTGGGGAGCGGGGCGGTGTTTGGGGAGCGGGATGGTGTTGGGGAGCGGGACAGCGTTTGGGGAGCGGCTTGTTCTTCACCTCTGTGCGGAGCGGAGTGGAGTGTGCGCCTTTGTTTGCGGCTCACTGTCCTGCAGACCCGTTGGTTTCATACCAGTTTCCCTTCCTCCCTCCCTGCCCCTCCCTCTCGGGGGCACCCTCTGGTGTGTTTAGTGTCTGTCTGGACACGTGTGTGTGCTTGAAACAACGTGCTCTTTTGTGTCTGTTCCTAACATGCCAAAACTCTGGTTGAGTTCTTGGATCTTTTCAGCTCGACCCCGTGCTTACAAGGCATTCTGGCGCACCGCGTGCTCTCCGTGCTGAGCTGAGGTCACGCGGGGGCACCTGCCGAGTGCTGGTCACGTGATGACCTCCCTCAAGGAGCGGGAGCCGCTGGGATGGCCGTTCTCTGGACACGACACCGGGGGTGGGTGGGGGGCGGACTGCGGCCACACCCTTCCTGCCCGGCCTCAGTCGCTCAAAGTGGGTGTCCGTGCCCGAGTGCCTGCGGGCGCCTCTGTCCCCGAGTCCTTGCCAAAACCCTTGTTTCTTGCCAGTTTGACGCTTACAAAGTGATTTCTCGTCTTTCTATACATTTTCTTGGACACCTCTGCACGGGGGGAGCTTTTAGTCTGCCTGCTGGCACCGGTGTTGGTGTTGTGTGACAGTCCGAACACGTGTGTTCCATGTCTGTCAGGTCTCACGTAAAACGGTAAAGCCGACTGCACGGCTAGTGTCGGTGGCTGAGGTGAGGCCGGGAGACAGTGGACATTTGGGGCCTGCGGGCCTGGCCCTCTGCTGATGGGACACGGTGTCACCCTTGCCCGCCGGGTCGCCCTTTCCTCTGCCAGCCGGGCTCCGGGTCGGGAGCGTGCGTGGGCGCCCTGTGGCCCGGGAGGCGGGGCTCACGGGGCCCCCGCGGTTGGTGCTTGTAGGAAACAGCAGTGAGTGCCCGCCCCCCGGGGACGCCGAGGACGACACGGTGTGCCTGGACCTGGGCAAGTGCAAGGACGGCAAGTGCGTGCCCTTCTGCGAGCGGGAGCAGCAGCTGGAGTCGTGCGCGTGTAACGGTGAGCCGGGCCCCGAGGCCGGTGCGGGGCCGGGGGGTGGCCTGTGTCTGCTGCTAGGCTGGGGCGAGCCCAGCGTCAGCCGTGCGGGTGGCCGGGGGACAGACTCTGCGTGCAGAGCCCGGGTCCCCATCTTGTCCATGAAACAGCCTGTCAGCCCTCTTCCTGCCACGTTGTCAGGCCCTGCGGCCAGGGTGGGGCGGGAGGAGGACTGTGTGGGTGACGGGTGCTGTCTTCGCTGCTCCTTCCCGTGTCGGACACTGGAAGCCGGAGCGGGTCCCGCTGGCACTGAGTGTGGTGCCCGGGAACTCCGCCGGAGAGCGGCCCAGGCCAGGGCCTCCTCGGTGATGGCTGGCAGCGTGGCGCTGGCCTCCAGACGCTTGTCCTCAGGTTTCCACGTTGTCTTTGGAGCCCTGGGTCTGAAGGGCACCTGGATGGACTGGGCTCTGAGCTTCCTCCCCCCCCGACCCACCCCCCAGAGAGTTCTGTGGTTTCAGAACCAAGAGCCCAGCAGTCACCCCTGGGGTTGGGGTCTCAGCACCCACAGCGGAGTCCGTGTCTCAAGTGAACAGGAGCCAGCATGGCGGGTGCTGGGTGAGCGCTCCGTTGAGGGAGTGCAAGAGGCTTAGGCTGCCCCAGGGCCACACAGTCGAGGCCCGGAAACGGGGTGATGAGTGGTGACAGGCCGCTCTCCCTGGCGGTGGTTTGTCCTGTTCTCGGCGTCCTCGCTGATCTCGGTGACTGTCGGTGCCGACTCGCCCGGTGACGTCTGTCCCACTCAGCTGCCGGGCGGCTTGCTGGCGTTCCTGCCGTTGAGTGGGTGCCAGTGGCTCCCTGAGGCCCCGTCGCTCCCGTCCTCACGATGCCAGAGGTGGCCTCGGGAGTTGCTGTGCGCACCGCCGTGCCCCGTCACAGGTCACTGGGCCACACCCGCAGGGGGCAGCTCCGTCCCCTCTCGTCCAGCTGGAGCCCTGCCCTCCGGGGTGAGCCGCGAGAAGGTTGGAAGCAGCAGTGTGTGATGCTGGGGTGAAGGGAGACGTTTTGCATTACGAAGTAAAGGGAATAATTTGGTTTTTACTCTTTAGAAAAAAGGAAACTTCTGTGTAAATGTTACCTGTGGCCTCTCCTCCGGACGAGGGCGGGAACTCAGAAGCTACTCCTTCAGGGTGGGGCTGGAGGAGCGAGGCTTTTGGAGGAAAACCAGTGCCCCGGCCCCGGGCAGGGGTGGGAGGGAGGAGAGCACGTGTCTAAGAACCGGCTCGTTGGTTTCAGAGACGGACAACTCGTGCAAGGTGTGCTGCCGGGACGCCGCCGGCCGCTGCGTGCCCTACGTGGACGCCGAGCAGAGGAACCTGTTCCTGCGCAAAGGGAAGCCCTGCACCGTGGGCTTCTGCGACATGAACGTGAGTGCGTGCTCCGTGCACCGTGGGCTTCTGGGACGTGAACGTGAGTGCGTGCTCCGTGGGCTTCTGGGACGTGAACGTGAGTGCGTGCTCCGTGCACCGTGGGCTTCTGGGACATGAATGTGAGTGCGTGCTCGGTGCACCGTGGGCTTCTGGGACGTGAACGTGAGTGCGTGCTCCGTGCACCGTGGGCTTCTGGGACATGAATGTGAGTGCGTGCTCGGTGCACCGTGGGCTTCTGGGACATGAATGTGAGTGCGTGCTCCGTGCACCGTGGGCTTCTGGGACATGAATGTGAGTGCGTGCTCCGTGCACCGTGGGCTTCTGCGACGTGAACGTGAGTGCGTGCTCCGTGCACCGTGGGCTTCTGGGACGTGAACGTGAGTGCGTGCTCCGTGCACCGTGGGCTTCTGGGACGTGAACGTGAGTGCGTGCTCGGTGCACCGTGGGCTTCTGGGACGTGAACGTGAGTGCGTGCTCCGTGCACCGTGGGCTTCTGGGACGTGAACGTTAGTGCGTGCTCGGTGCACCGTGGGCTTCTGGGACGTGAACGTGAGTGCGTGCTCCGTGCACCGTGGGCTTCTGCGACGTGAACGTGAGTGCGTGCTCCGTGCACCGTGGGCTTCTGGGACGTGAACGTGAGTGCGTGCTCCGTGCACCGTGGGCTTCTGGGACATGAACGTGAGTGCGTGTTCAGCCACAGGGAAAGGGGTTCACGGTGCACTCGATCTGCAAATGGCCGGGAACCAAAGCGGGGCGCCCTGCCCTCACCCAGCGCTCACCGTGTGAGTCTGTCCCGGAGGTCGGTGGGCACCACTGTGGGCAGAGCCGGCGCCGCAGGAGACGGGGGCGCTCCGGAGCGAGGGCGCCGGTCCAGTCTGGCCAGGCCTGGGACCTCTGGCTGAGGGGTGCTTGTGGGGCACTGGGTCCTGATGGTTTGGTTTGCTGTTAATTATAAAACTGAGATTGCAAAAGTAGACGTAAGTCACCGTTTGTACGTAGGAAAGATCTAGAAGCAGCTCGATCCACCCAAGTCAGACCGTCCGGGCTCTACAGAAATTTGTGCAAAACATAGTGGAGGCGAGTGTTCCCGGGTGCTCGGGTCTCCCTTCCTGGGACGGTCGTCCTTTGCACCTGGTTTCTGGTCTGTCTCCTGGGAGCCCTCAGTTCGCTTACAGCGCGGCCTGGGGGTGAGGCCTCGGGGAGAGCACCCCAGGCGTGTGACCTGATGACCCTTCACGCGTTCGCGCGTGTGGAGAGCCACGTGCCTCTGAGTGCGTGTCTTTTCGGCAGACGCTCTTTCCTGTCCACAGGGCAAATGCGAGAAACGGGTGCAGGACGTCATCGAGCGGTTTTGGGACTTCATTGACCAGCTGAGCATCAACACTCTGGGTAGGTGGCCCGGCTGGGCTGCCGGGAGCCGCGCTGGTGACTGCGGCGACTGGGACATGTAGACCGGTCCGCAGCAGCAGGGGCGGTGTCACTGCCTCAGTTCCGCCTGGGCCCGGGCACTCACCGGTCCCATGTAGGCGGCTTCGTCCTCCCCTCAGCGAGACGAGTGCACAGAGCCTGGCGCGGCCAGGCCTGTGTGCGAGTCTGAAATCGCCTGACGAAGGCTTTTCAAAAGGGGCCGGGTTTGGCAGAAGCAGGGAATGTGTTCTGTTCTTGGGGCCTGTCATTAGAGTTTAGTCACAGAAACACCCAGAGAGCAACAGCACTGTTGTCTTAAGCATTGGTCCCGCAGCCCCCAGCCCAGCGACTCCGTTCCAGTGGCTCCGGGCCGTGTGGCCCTGACCTCTCTGCTGGGGCTGTTTCTGGAAGGGGACCGGGGGGGGGGGGGGGGGCTCCCAGGTGCACAGACACCCGCTGCTCTGCGGAGTCGGGGGTGTCGCCAGCAGCCCGGGCACTGGTCACGGCGATGCCCGGAGCGTGTCCTGGGAGACTCGGTCCCTGGACCCGTCGGTCACTCTGCCACTGTTCCCAGGGAAGTTCCTGGCCGACAACATCGTGGGCTCCGTCCTGGTTTTCTCCCTGCTCGTGTGGATTCCTCTCAGCATCCTCGTCCACTGTGTGGTGAGTCACCGCTTGTACGTGACAAAGTGTTCTCCTAACATTGTGAACAACTCCAGCATGTGATCTTTGGAAAAGGTGAAATTTGTCCTTCACGAAGTCTGACCTGGTGTTCCCAGGGACGTATGTTGGCGTTAGCCCCAGGAAAGCGTGTCTTGAGAAGGGCTTAGCTGACAGGCCCTTACGGGAACTGTACTTCCTGTGTGTGGAGGCCTCGTTCCTGTGTGAATTTCTGGGGAATTTATCCCTCTGCGCACAGGAGACTGTTTATTTCTGTTATCCTCACCAGAGCCTGTTTCCCATTGATTCTTCTCTAGAGAGAGTGGAAGGGAGGAGGAGAGACAGAGAGAAGCATTGATTTGAAAGAGACACATCGATTGGTTGCCCCTCGAATGAGCCCTGACCAGGGCCGGGGATCGAGTCTGCAACCCAGGGCCATGCCCTCGACCGAAAGTGAACCCCAGGCCCTTCAGTCCGCAGCCGACCCCGTCCTCTGAGCGAGCCGGCCGGGCCACCGGGCTCTGGGTGGCTGGACTCGTCTCGGACCGCAACAGGAGTGTCTGCGGGCTTTGTGGTCACCGAGCAAACAGCAAACAGCATCCCAAGGTGGTGCCCGTGCCCACGCCCTGGGCACTACATACGGGGTTAACCGTCACGTACTGGGCACGGGCAGTCTGTGTGTTCGCGTTCAGTGTGAGGAGCAGGCCGGATCGGGCTTTGTCTGGAGCTCCACACACTCCTGCTCCTCTGTCAGGAGGGCTTGTTCTGCGAGGTGGGCAGCCTCGGTTCCTGTGCGGCCCCCGGTGGGCACTGAGTGGCCGCCATGGCCAGCGCTCATGCTGGTTACGTGCAGGAAGTTTCCCGTCAGCCCTCCGTGGGCCCGATTCTTGTTGTGAGCAAAGCCGCTGCGGGGAGGGAGGGTGCTGGCTTGTCTCCGACCACAAAACCCGTTCAGGGCAGCTGAGCTAGCAGCAGGCCCAGCCCCCTGCCTGGTGCCCATTGTCATGTGATGCCAGCCACAGGCAGGGACGGGGCAGTGGCTGGAACAGGCATGCAGGCCAGAGACCAGCTCCTTCACAGGGTGGGCCACAGGGACTCTGGGGACAGCGGGGCAGGATCTTCAGGTTGCGGCGGGCTGGGCAGTGTGAGTCAGGGCCAGCGAGAGCGCAGGCGCAGCCCCTCAGCCTCCCCCGTGGCTCCGGGCCCAGGCAGACGCCCTGTGACCCCTGCCCGCTGTGAGCGCCCAGGAGGATCGCACTTGAACTTTGCTGCTCTTCCACCGAAAAGGGCGTTTCCTGGAGACAGTGGAGACCCTTGTAGCCGGTGGCTGGGTCTTCGGGGTCACGGGAGACAAACACTCCGCATTCGTTGAACCTGCTGGCCCTTCTGCGCTCGGTGCCGAGTTCTGCCCTGGGCACCGGGGCCCCTCTGAGGAACGGCGGGAGTGGGTTCTGTGGTGGGAATGACCTTTTCCCGCTCCTTTCAGGACAAGAAGCTGGACAAGCAGTACGAGTCCCTGTCCCTGTTCCACCCCAGTGTGAGTATGCCCGGAGGCCTCGGCGCCCAGGGAGGCTGCGCCCTGTGGCTGCGGGGGCCTGCTGCCGGGGAACGACGGGTCCGTGAGGGCCTGTGCCCGCACCGGGCGATGGTGGGGGCGTAAAGGGGGCAGGGCTGCTCGGCCCGCCCCGCAGCCCCGAGTGTCTCGGCTGCTCAGCACCAACTCGGTTACTATTTCGAGATTGTTTTTGTCCTGAGACCTGAACCTGAGAGAGTTGTTGTAAGTTTCCCTTTGGGCGTTCATGTGGTCAGTGGGCGGCCATTGGCCGAGTCATTGCCGAGTTGGGAGCACCTCTGGCGTTTTCCTCAGCACGGGGGGTGGGGGTGGGGGCTGGAGCTGGGAGACGTGCGGTCACCTGTCCTCCCGGTCTTTCCAGAACGTCGAAATGCTCAGCAGCATGGACTCGGCCTCCGTCCGCATCATCAAGCCTTTTCCGGGGCCGCAGACCCCCGGCCGCCTGCAGCCCCTGCAGGCCGTCCCCGTGCTGCCGCCCGCGGCCCCGAAACCCGACCACCAGCGGATGGACACCATCCAGGAGGACCCCAGCACGGACTCGCACGCGGACGAGGACGGCTTCGAGAAGGACCCCTTCCCCAGCAGCAGCACCGCCGCCAAGTCCTTCGAGGACCTCACGGGCCACCCGGTCACGCGGAGCGAGAAGGCCTCGTCCTTCAAGCTGCAGCGGCAGAGCCGCGTCGACAGCAAAGAGACCGAGTGCTAGTCCCGGGGACGCCCGCTGCCCGCGTGCGAGTGTCCCGCGGCCGAGTCCCTGCCCGGCCCGGGAGGCCTGGCGGGCACAAGGCGGTGGCGCCAGCAGTGCCGGTCACGCGGCCTCTTGGCAGACGCTGTGCTGGGCCTTTCCCGTGGGAGCGGGTGGGGCGGTCTGGCTTATCTTGAGGCTTTCAGGTTTCAGTGTGTTTAGAACACCCTTCCGCCTGTGGGGCCGAAGCAGCAATACAGCTGGGTCAGGCCCTCAGTATTTACGTCTTTGTGAAGGAACATATCGGTGACGCACCGACCAGGGAGAGCGGCTGGTTTCAGGGTGACGGTTTCAGGGTGACGCCGTGAGGCTAATGGAACACGGAGGGGGCGGCTTGCTCCTCTGCCCGGAGTCAGACAGGAGACGGAGCTGAGCTGGGCGGTGCCTCCTGGCCTGGCTCCAGCTCTCGGCCCGACCCGCACTGACGGCAGGGAGAAGCCCATCCCCGTTCGGGATGACTTGGGTCGGCTTCTCCAGAATCCTGAGGCCAGCACTTCCGGTTTCGCAGTCCGGTTTACAGTGAGTTACGGGAGCAGAATCTGCCCCTGCATGGCCGCCTTGCCGGCAGTTTGCTGTCCACACGTGTCCTGGACCCCCCGCGGCGGCCCACAGCCCGCCCGCCTCCCCGAGCCCCTCGGCTCCCTCTGGGCTCCGTCCGCCCGGCAGCACCCCCCCCCCCCCAGCAGTGCCTCCCGCCGGCCGCCGGCCTCTGGCTGAGGAGCCCGGGGACATGGAGCCAGGACTCGGGTGCTGCCTCCACAGGAGAGGCTGCTAGATCTGGGGACCCTCGGGGGCTGCTGAGGGCCAGTCGAGCCGGTGGAGGCGGGTGCAGGCTGGGAGGCTCCTCTCAGACGCCCCTCAGCTTGAGCTGTCGGCACCGGGGTGCCTGGGACGTGCCGTGAGGGCGCTGCTGCGCCCTCCCTCCTCCCTGAGCCCGGCCTGGACCTGGCAAGCAGGGCTGCTCCCCTTGGCATCGCTGACAGCAGGGAACCGTCTTCCTGGGCTGGCAGTTGCCTTTTGGGGGTGGCCTCGGTGAGATTTGGAGCTGGCCCGCTGCCCTGTTCAGCCTGCAGAGCTGTATTTTGGGGCTTCGGAGGCTGGATGGCTCCGCCCGGGTCACTGGGGGTCGGGCACTGCGGTCCAGGCTGCCTGCCGAGTTGCTCAGGCCCAACGGTCATCACTTGACTTGCGGTCGGGCTGCCCCGTTACCCAGGCAGCCTCGGGGCTGCTCGCGCTGTGACTGGGGACCGGCTTTGCCGTGGGGGAGGGGTCTGTCTGCCCCTAAACTTGAGGAACCCTCCTCCTGCATCGGCGTGGCCTCGGGCGGACAGCCCCTGGAGTGACGCTTCGACCCCGTGGTGCTGTTTGCATCGCTTCCGGCTTCAGGCCTGGACAGTGTGCTCTGTGTGTGAAGAAGTCACGGGGAGTCTGACTTCTTTGTTAAAAGCTTCTCCCCCGAGATGTGCTCCTCAGCCAGCATGTTTAGCGAGTAACTTACAAACTTTGAGGGCAATTAACCAAACCTGTGACAAATGGTGTCTCCCCTGAGGATGCTGGTTACACAGATACCTGTTACACTAATACTTGAACTTGTACCTTGTGGTTTTGCTGTCTCTAACTAGTCACAATATCCTTACATTTTAGTTACACTCTTGGAATCTGACAGGAGGTGAGTGGGTGTCTGTGTGAGTGAAGCAGTCTCCAGCTGAATGTAAGAAAACCATTTTTTATAAAATTGACTTTTTAAAAAATGAAACTGTCTTTTACCTTTTTCTCGCGTACAGCCTCCCCCGGCGGCTCAGGGTGTGTGCTGCAGCAGCGCCGGTGGCACCCGCCTCTACAAACATCAAATGTCAGACACACTTGGTGCCAAGCTTCCTGGGAGTTACAACGCTTTTATTCACCCCGGTCCAATGTCTGCTTTGGTCCCGGGTCCCGGGCAAAGGCTGAGGGTGAGCAGCCACTCCTGGGCCAGGCCCGGGCACCGCTGGGCCTCTCCCCGACGCCTCGCTCGGCCTAGTGGTCCCCGTCCCCGAGGAGGCTGAGCTCCGGCCTGGCCTCGGCCACGTCCCGCCAGTACGGCAGCAGCAGCGGCAGGGAGGCCACTTTCCTCTCCAGCAGCGGCCAGAGGTGGGCGAACAGAAACTCGTTCCCCTCCCGGGACAGGTGGAGGCCGTCGGACAAGTAGGGCGCGAAGTCCTGTGGGGAGAGAGGGCTGTTACAGGCGTGCGCGGCCAGGCCCCGGCGCAGGCTCCCACCGCCCTCGGCAGTAGCTGGCGGCAGCCTCACGAGGGCCTGGCCGCCTCCGGGCGTCCGCTCGGGCTGACCGTGGGCATTCCCGCCTCTAGTCTAAGGGTTAAGTTGTCAGGAGGAAAGAACGAGACCAGCGATGCTGGCAGACCAGGGTCAGCCCCACGCCTGGTCCCGCAGACTGGCCATCAGCGCCGTCTCCCTGAGCCTGCGGGTTCCAGTCCCGGCTCCGGGTCAGGGGCTCTCTGGCGCCCTCTCGGCTCCCGGTCACACGTTACACCCAAAGGGACTGGGAGAGGGCTCCTCCCCAGCAGCCTGGCTGCGAACACAGGAGGCCTGCTGGCCCGGTGAGCACTCCCTGGAAACGTCCCGAGTGGCCGCCGGCCTGCAGGGCCAGACGTTACCCTTCATGTTGGTGCGGGGCTTCCTGGACTCAGAAGTACGTTCTCCAAACACAGAGCTTAGCCGACCGCGTTCTCCCGAGACACGCTGTCTGCCCGGTGACGACTCCCAGCTTCCCCGGGGCCGTGTCAGGAGAGGACGGGCCTGGCTCTTCCCAAACTGCCCGTCGGTTCCCTCTGCCACCCTGCCCGCCACGGGCTCTTGCGGCAGCCGAGCCGGCACGCTGTCCCAGGGCCTCAGCTGTCTGACCCCCTGTGCCACCACACCAGTCACCGACGGCCAAGGCCACTCAGAGTGTGGACGGCCTCATCAGCACGCCGGACCGGCCAGGGCCACCCTGAGCGCAGGCTAAGATGCCGTAAGCGGGTGACAGGACAACGTGCCCTGTGCCCTGTAGCCCAGAACATGGGGTTAGTACCGGCACGAGGCCTTCTTTGTCTCAGAAGTGCAACACGTGTTACTGAGCAGCGAGCACGCTGGCAAGAGGAGGTGAGGCTGCAGGAGAGGCGCTGAGAAGCTGGGGCAGTTCTGTGAGGCCAGAGACAGCCAGGGTGCTGGGCAGGGGAGACCAGCCAGGGTGCTGGGCAGGGGAGACCAGCCAGGGTGCTGGGCAGGGGAGACGGGCGAGGGTGCTGGGCAGGGGAGACCAGCCAGGGTGCTGGGCAGGGGAGACCAGCCAGGGTGCTGGGCAGGGGAGACCAGCCAGGGTGCTGGGCAGGGGAGACGGGCCAGGGTGCTGGGCAGGGGAGACGGGCGAGGGTGCTGGGCAGGGGAGACCGGCCAGGGTGCTGGGCAGGGGAGACGGGCGAGGGTGCTGGGCAGGGGAGACCAGCCAGGGTGCTGGGCAGGGGAGACGGGCGAGGGTGCTGGGCAGGGGAGACGGGCCAGGGTGCTGGGCAGGGGAGACCGGCCAGGGTGCTGGGCAGGGGAGACGGGCCAGGGTGCTGGGCAGGGGAGACGGGCCAGGGTGTTGGGCAGGGGAGACGGGCGAGGGTGCTGGGCAGGGGAGACGGGCCAGGGTGCTGGGCAGGGGAGACCGGCCAGGGTGCTGGGCAGGGGAGACGGGCGAGGGTGCTGGGCAGGGGAGACGGGCCAGGGTGCTGGGCAGGGGAGACGGGCGAGGCGGCTGAGGCTGTGGCGACAGGGAGCGCGCAGGCAGTTGCATGTGAAGCTGTGGGTCAGGCAGCGTGCGGCTGTCAGACAGCTGTGGGTGCAGGTACGGCGGTCTACGGAGCTTTGGGGGTGAGTACGGTCACTCAGGGTGACTCAGCTACGTGGGAAGGACAGGTATTCAGCACCTGGGGTGCGGCTGCCTGTGCGCAGTTGGCTGTGAGGAGCCGTTTTGTCTAATGGCGTGTGGCCACTGGCTTCTGAATCACACCTCATTCTTACATACTCTCAACTTCTCCGTCTAAGAGGGTCCAGCCCCAGGCAGAGGGGCCCGGACCCAACAGGGAGTGTAGCCCAGGGTTCGAGAAGGAACCTGCTCTGGCGCAGTCGGGAAGGATTTAGAACAGGGACTCGGAGCCACGCACAGCTGAGTCGCCCCGTGTGACCCTACCCGCCCCCAAAGCACCGCAGGCCGCCGTACCTGGCCGTCCTTCTGCATCAGGGCCCACAGGTCGAGCAGGTCGGTGCCACAGTCTCGGGCCACCTGTCGGCAGGCGCTGGCGTATTCACCCACCACCGCGTTCAGGCGGTTTAACTTGCAGCCTGTGGGGAGAAGGCGACACTGACCCGCCCAGCACTGGCTCGGGGCAGGCTGTGAGCGGATGGTCTGTCCGGTCACACAGGCACAGGCTTAGGGACCAGCCTGGACCGGCCTGGGGGCCGAGAGTCACACGAGGACCGGCCTGCAGCCGCTCCCAGCGGAGGGCGGAGCCCGGGCCCCAGGGCCGCCCCACGGGAGCAGAGCCCGGAGGCCGAGAGGGCAGCCTTTGTTCCGGGAACCGGTCCGCTTGGCGAAGGCGGGGTCACAGGTGTGGCAGCGGGGAGCCAGGACCACAGAGCAGCGGGCAAGGCGCCGCCGGCTGGGAGGTCAGGAACCGCCCCGGGGCCCGTGTCCGGAGCACAGAGACTGGACTCGGCACCAGGCCACGCGAGGGACGGCTGCTCCGAGACGCCGTGCAGCCCTCGGCACGGAGCTCGGCTGCGGCGCCTCGGGAGCTGGGGAGGACGGGCAGCAAACGCCAGGCCGGCGGCCCGGCTCGGCAAAGCGAGGCTCCGGCTCCCACGCCGGAAGCTCTGGGTGTGGCCACTGGAGCCGAGCTGCTCTGTATCCGGACACGCACAGCCCCGTGCGGACATGCAGGCCCGAGAGCCACCGCAGGCCGGGGCGCCCCGTCCCCAGCCGCCCGGGGCCGCTCACCCTGCGCCAGGCACTCCTTCTCCCAGGCGGCCTCGCAGAGCGGGGGCGGCGTGATGAGCACGATGCGGCCCGCGGGGACGTCCACGGCGCGCAGGTACTGCACCATGCTCCGCAGGTTCGCCGCGTACTCGTCCAGGGGCACGTGCTGCTTGGGGTTCTCCTCTGCGGAGGCAGGGGAGCCAGTGAGGTCAGTGCCCGGTCCCACGCCCACACTCGGGGCACCGGGGCGGCGAGGGGCACCAGGCCGTGGGGGGGGGGTGCGAGCACACAGTTCTCCGAAAGGCCTCCCCCAGGGCCTGGCTCGGCCTCGTGGTCGTGAGGCCGGGTCTGTAAGAGGAAGAGCCGGTGTGGAGTGAGGCTGCCCAGCGCTGACCGGCCAGGGCCCTCACACACGCTCCGCCTTCTGAACCGGCTCCGCGCTGGTGAGAAGGGGGAACGGGCTGCCTCACGGTGTCTGCGAACATCACACCCGCCAGGGGTGGGCAGCACTCGGAAGGAGGCACCCCCACTGCCGCTGCAAGGGATTCTTTCTGGACTGGTGGCCTGGGCACGGATTCATGCACATTGAAAGGGAATCAATGAAAAGAAATATTTTAATACCGCTATTTGCATCTTGCTAATGAAAAAAAATAGGATTCTACCGAGTCTCCTATCTACCTGCTCCAGGACTTCTGTGAGGATCAAACGAGATGAGGCACGGGAAAACGCTTCACCGACATCTGGTTAGAGTGTAAACTGTTTGCACACGGCTGTAAAGCGAGTCGGGTTTCTGAGCGGAAGAAAGTGCAGAGGCTGGTCCCTCCGGAGAGGAGCCCGCGTCCCTACGTGACGCCAGCACCGGCGCCCACAGCCGCCGTCCCCGAGCGGGCGGGCGGGGGCTGCATTTCGGGCCATGGGGTCATGGCAGCGTTGGCTGTGAGTTGTTGGGGTGTTGCTCCAGGGGCCTGTGTCCCACTTGGGGGAGCCGAGTGCTGGTTTGTCGGTGCCAGGTCCGAGGTGCCGCTTGTTGGTAAATGGCCCGTGTGCGCCATGGCAGCCCCTGCAGCGCCTCTGCCCCGGTGGTCAGTGTGTCACAGTGAGCCTTTTCCGTACACGTATGGATGGGCTCACGTGAGCACCAGGGAGCTCCCTGCACCGTCTGCAAACCCCCGTGACTAACTCAGAAGGAAGTCACTCGGGAGCCTCCTGCCCGCTGGAAACTCAGCTGCCACTTCCATGTGCTTCTCTCCAGGCTTCTCCACGGGGCTCTGCATACTTTTAAAAAGGAGTCACCTTAAAGCTAAATGGCCAAGTTTTGCCTTTTTTCGCGTAACCTTGTATTATGAGCACTCTGTCTCCATAAATAACCCTCCGCAACATGGGGGGCGGCTGCAGGGCGACCATACCCGCTGCTCCTCTCGTCCTGGGCTTTGCCGTGGTGGCTAACACACTGGCCTTTCCAGACTGGGCAAGTCTTGGTGCGCTCCCCCCCCCCCCCACAGCTTCCAGAAGACAATCTTGCCCACCAGCCAAGTGAGTGCCCAGCTGATCCCACACCTGCCAGCTATTACCACTCAGAATTACTTTCCCATTTGAGTCAGAAATAAACCCACATATATGATAAACCCACAGCCCCCATCACACTCAAAAACAGACCATTTCCCCTAAGAAAAGCAACAAGACAGGATGCCCACTCTGACCACTCCTGTTTGACATCGTACTGGAAGTGCTAGCTACTGTCATCAGACAAGAGGAAGAAATAAAAGGCACCCAAATTGGAAAAGAAGTAAAACTGTCCTTATTTGCAGATGACATGATACTGTACATAGAAAATCCTAGACTCCATCAACAAATTATTAGACTTAATAAATCGATTTGGCAATGAAGCAGGATACAAAATTAACACCCAGGAATCTATGGCTTTTTTAGACACCAATAATGAACTATCAGAAAGAGAAACTAAAAAAATCCCATTTACCATTGCAACAAAAAAATTAAGATACCTAGGAATAAATTAAACCAAGGAGGTAAAGGACTTATACTCAGAAAATTACAGGATGCTAAGAAAAGATATAGAGGAAAACAAACAAATGGAAGAATATACTCTGTTCAGGGATTGGTAGAATCAACATCACCAAAATGTCCATACTACTCAAAGCAATCTATAGATTCAATGCACTCCCCGTTAAAATACCAACGGCATATTTCAAAGATCTATAACAATCTCTCCAAAAATTCATCTGGAATAGAAAACGCCCCCGAATAGCTGCAGCAATCTTGAGAAAGAAGAACAATGTTGGAGGGAGCACAATACCAGATTTCAAGCTGTATCACAAAGCCACTGTTCTCAAAACAGCCTGGTACCGGCACAAGAACAGACACAGACCAGTGGAACCGAACAGAGAGCCCAGCTATCGACCCAAACACCACACTCAACTACTGTTTGACAAAGGAGGCAAGAGCATACGATGGAGCCCAGCCGGTCTCGCAATGAATGGTGTGGGGAAGTGGACAGACACATGCAAAAACAAAAATGAAACTAGACCGCCAACTTACACCACACACAAGAATAAACTCAAAATGAATAAAGGACTTAAATGTAAGGAAACCATGAAAGTCTTAGAAGAATCCATAGGCAGCAAAATAGCAGACATTTGTCGTAGCAATATCTTTACCGATACAGCTCCCAGGGCACTGGCAACGAAGGAGAAAATGGGACTACGTCAAAATAAAAAGCTGCACAGCAAAAGAAACCATCGGAAAAAAACACAAGAAAACCTACTGCGTGGGAGAACATATTTGCCAATGTTAACTCCGCTAACGTGTAATCTCCAGAATCTGTAGGGCACTCATACGACTTAACAAAAAGAAGATAAACAATCCAATCAAAAAATGGGCAAAGGACCTAAATAGACACCTTTCGAAAGAGGACATACAGAGGCAACGAGAGAGTGAAAACATGCTCACAGTCACTAATCCTCTGAGAGATGCAAATCAAAACAACAATTCATACATTTCACATATGTATTGGCTGTTATATTTCTCCTTTGCAAATGGTCTATTCCTGCTTTGCCCATTTTTCTATTGGAATTAATGTTTTTCTTGATTTATTCATTAAGGACATTAACTTCTGTCTGCCTATTTTTGCGAATATTCCCCTTACTGTGTTTTTTAAAATAAACTATTTTCACAAACTTACTTTCTTCCTTTGTAATTCCTCCATTGTTGTTACGCTTTACGTTTTCTGCTATCCTAAATTTGATAAACTTCGCCACTTTTTAAAAACTCTGGTTTGGGGGTTTTGTTCCTCTTCTGGTATAGGTGTGAAAGTGAAGACGGAACTCCACTTTCCCCAAATAGTCAGCCTGCGGTCTCCACTGCCACCTGTGATTGACATCACCTTTCTCCCGGCCGCCCGCCAGAGGCCCCCAGAGGCCCCCCGAGGCAGTCCGGGCAGCAGGCCATGCCACTGCTGGGGGAGAAGGGGGTCCCCGGAAAAACCTCTGGGGTGACACCCAACTCCCCAAAGTCCAGGCCTCCGTTCCGCCGCAGGCCACGCAGGGGTCTGCTCCCCGGTGTCCTCACCCAGGTCTCTCCGTCAGGAAGATGCGGCTGCCAGGCACACGGCCGAGGCCCCTGCTGCCCGCGGCAGAGGAAGCAGCCAGGCCGAGCGCAGCGCCGCCGGGCCGGAGGACTCGGGTCCGCAACAGGCCGGGGACCGGGACGGCGCCCTCTGGAGGGAACGCCCCCCTCAGGGATGAGTGGCCAGAACATACACGTGCGTCTGCTGTGACACGAAAACGAACCAGGAAAATACAGGCGTGCCTTTACCTCTCAAAGCGCTGTCGTTGGCCCCAAAGAAAATGGTGACCGCCACGGGGCCGTCCAAAGCGTTCCCTTTCCGGAGCAGTCTCGGCAGGATGATTTTGGCCCACCTGGTGTTGTAGCCCGAAAACCCGCGATTCAGGACATCACATTTTCTGAAATGAAAATTTAAAAAACTTAAAGATGCGTTTCAGACCAGGCCGTTTTGGGCTCAGGACCAACTCGCAGTGAGGACGAGCGCTCCCGGCCGGTGGCCCCTCCGCCTGCCCCGTTCCTCTGACAGGCGACACGGAGCGCGGGCCTCCAGTCCTGCCCACGCTGCCCGAGTGACGGGTAATCACCACAAGGGGGCGTTAGTCTGCAGACCGCTGGTTGCATGCATGGCACAGGGCGCTTCTACAATGGAGTTGAGCTGAAACCGGTGTGGCTCAGTGGATGGAGCGTCGGCCTGCGGACTGAAGGGTCCCAGGTTCGATTCCGGTCAAGGGCATGTACCTTGGTGGCAGGCACATCCCCAGTGGGGGTGTGTGTGTGTGTGTGTGTGTGTGTGCAGGAGGCAGCCGATCGATGTTTCTCTCTCATCGATGTTTCTGACTTTCTATCCCTCTCCCTTCCTCTCTGTAGAAAATCAATAAAATACATTAAAAAAAAAAATAAAGCCAGTATCTAGGACTAGAAAAAGTAGGGTCCACTTTTCATTTCCTAGGTTAGGGGATAAAAAGAGGAGAAAGTGAAGACTTTTTAAAACATTTCATTCAGAAATAAAATCTATGCTCTTGTTGTGCTATATTGATGAAGATTGTCAAGTAATGATAAGCACATTTCTAACGGAGGAAGAGGCAAACTTCCTGCTGATCAGTTTACTGAGACCCGAACACAGATACCGGTGTCTACTGTTTCGATTTTTTAAATATATTTTATTGGTTTCAGACAGGACGAGAGAGGTGAGACATCAGTGATGAGAGGGAATCACTGATTGGCTGCCTCTGCATGTTGGACCGAGCCGGCACCCCAGGCATGTGCCCTGAGCGGAATCGAACCCAGGACCCTTCTGCCCGCAGGCTGGCGCTCCATCCACCAAGCCAAACGGGCCAGGGCTTGTTTCTACGGTTTTTAATCTGGAAACTATTTCTAAATATATATTTTAACCTCTTTTAAAAATTCTGTACTTTTTCTTAACCAACTGTTAACGATTTTTTATCTATTTTTACTTTTTGTAGAGAGGAAGGGGGAGGGGGAGACACACTGACGGGAGAGAAACATCATCGGGAGGCCACCTGCTGGGGCTCCAGCCCGAACCCGGGCCTGTGCCCGACCGGGAGTCCAGCCGGCGCCCACACCGACCAAATTAGCCTCTTGAATTGGGACACTGTCTCCTGGTCATGAATCCCTCCGCATGCACCTCAAATACCACATCGCTACTATTTCTGACATAGAGAGAATTTTGGAGGAAAACACCCTCTATCGGAACATTGTGTTCATCTATTCTGAAAAAAAAAATTTATTCTGCATTCTTGCAACTGAACTCACTAATCACTGGAGTCACACCCACCACAATGCCCGGAAAGGACTTGTCCCCTTTACGTGGTGAATAGCTTCACATATTTCCCACAACTTATCAGGGTTCGAGTTCACATGGTGGCCAAGCTCACCGCGTACCCAGACCAGGAAAGGCCAGCCAAGGCTGACAGGCCGCTTGTCCCTCCCCCTTTTCCTGAGATTCAACTCATTTTCCGTCAGTCGCCACTCAGAGTACCCGTCCTGGCCAGAAGCTCAGCTGTTTGGATGTAGCCCCGATAGACCCAAGTGGGGGTTCGGTCCCTGGCCAGGGCACATACCAGAACCGACCACTGGATGCAGAAATAAGTAGAACAGATGGATGTTTTTCTCTAAAATCAATCAATAAAACAAACATAAAAAAACCCAGCACTGCTCACCTGACCAGCTTGTCAGCCAGGGATGCACCCCATCCACCCTGTTGGAAAGAAAACTGGAGAAAAGGCAGCCCGTTAGTACCGGTCCGGGTCGTGAGGCCATTTTGGTCGGCAGCTCCCCTCTGCCGCCCTGGCATCCCTGAGCTGGCCTTCCCCTCTTCTCTGCTCCAGGTCGGGTGTGGGGGGGTACCCCTCAGCCCACCCTGGCCTCCAGCAGTTTCCTCCTCCATCCATCGGAGACCTGGCCAGCTGTCTACGTGCGGTGGGAACCTGGAGTCAGTCACTGATCTAGAAAAGCGACTTAAGAATGGGCACAGCCCATCCATCCAACCGGATGTCGAGTGGGAAATGAAATCACGCTGCACTCCCGTCCCACCGCTGCAAGCACCAAGGGGGACTCCTTACAGAACTCGGGGTGCGCACCTGACAGACACCCCCTGGGATCTGGAAAGCCCTCCTGCCCAGGCGCCCCGAGGTGTCCCCGCTTCCTGGCACGGACACAGACACCGCTTGGGGGGTGGGGCTGGACGTTGGGAATGCGTTTTTAACACGCACTCCCTCGCCGAAGAACGCGTGTTTCCGAGTACTTTCCCCTACGGGGCTGAAATGGTCTCGGATGACAACATCTGCTTTATTCTCCGAGGCGCTTTCTTGGAGCTCAGTCTGTCCCGCCCGGGGCTGCCGGCCTCGCGGACATCCAGGGCCGCCGGTGCGGGAGCGCCCACGCTCGTGCGGCGGGAAGAACCGCCGCCGCCAGGACGACACCGTGCCGGCGCGCCCCAAACGCCCCGACAGGGCAGGGGGCGGGCCCTCGGCTCCCGCACCTGAGGCTGGAGCCCGCGCGCCGGCCGCGAGTCACGCCGCGTCCCCGGGGCCGGGACCGAGACGTGGGGCCGCACAGGCCGTTGCCGCGGACGCCGGGGCGCCACGCCCACCGAGGTCGGTGCCCAACTGCTCCCGCCTCGGGCGCTCAGGCTTCTGGGCGCCGGGGGTGGGCGCGGGTGACCCTCGGAGAAGCGGGTCCGCTTGCGGGCGGCTCGGTCTCCGGTGAGGAGGCCAGTCCCCGCGGCTCTCGGAGGGGCCGTCGCCGAGGACCCCGAGACACCGCCCTCTGAGGGCCGCGCCGGGGCCTGCGGGCGGGCGGGGCCGGGCGGCGGTACCTGGGTGATGGAGTCTCCGAAGAGCAACACCCGAGGCCAGAGCAGTGAGTTCCCGCAGCCCAAGCCCTCACACAGCGCCATGCTCGCAGCTGACAGGGCCCGCAGGGCGGATATCCGGGCGTGGCGAGTGGCGGGGGCGGAGCTAGGGGCGGATATCCGGGCGGGGCGATCGGAGGGGGGCGGAGTTAGGGGCGGAATTAGGGGCGGAGCAGAGCGGATATTCTGGCGAGGCGCGTGGCCGTTTGTGGTCCCTGAGCCGTTGGTGCGGCCGCCGCGCTGTCCCGGGAGCCCACCTGCCCGCCCTCCCGCCGGGGTCCCGGTCAGCTCCCCAGCTGGAAGCCAACTCCGAAAGGAGAGGGGCTGGCGCCACCGTCCGATGCCGGTTGGAATGTTCCAGCAAATGGCGATGAGCCAGACGACCGGCGGCCGGAGAACTCCCGGGGCCCGCCCGCAGCCACGCTCCTAGCATCGTTTCTGTAAAGGGTGACCGGTTCCTCCCGCGCAGCAGCCGGTGGACGGCCTGTTGGCGCCAAGGGCCCTGGGAACCTCAGAGGAAGGGACTCCGCTCCAGGCATTCTGGCCCCCGGCGATCTGCTCACTCGGACCCTCCTTCCGGCGGAAACCAGACCGCCGACCTGCGGAGAGGCTTTAAGAGCGGGGACCCGGCACTCGGCACCCCCACCCCCGTCCCGTCCCGCCTCCCGCCTCCCGCTGCTCCGAGGCCGAGGGTCCTTGTGGCCCGAGTCCACCTGCTCGGGCCGCCGCCTCTCGAATAAACTGGATTTTCCTTCCATCGGCCCCTGTCTCACTGGGTCCTGGCCTCGGAGCCACAGGCCGCCGTCACCAGAGGACCCTCCGCTCACAGCCGCCTCTTGTCAAATAAAACCCGAGTGGCACCGCTTACCGAGGCGCCCCCTCAGGCCTGGCTGCTCAGTGGTTAGCGCGGGCCCAGGGACAGGATCCCCGGTTTCAGGCTCGATCCCCAGAAGGGGGCGCTGGGGAGGCGGCTCCTCCATGTGTGTCTCACATCCATGTGTTTCCCTCTCCCACTCCCGCCCTCCCTAAGAATCAATGTAAAACATGTCCTCCGTGAGGATTAGCCAAACAGTAATTGACTCATGGCGTTTGCTCCTGTGGGCAGCAGACTCACAGGGTCCCTACTCGGCATAGGGTTTGGCCTCTGGGAGGAGGATTAGGCTCAACTTAGGAACACACAGAAAAGTAGGGGCGCCCAGGAGCGGGTGGGGGTGCAGGATTACTAAGATAGGGACATGGAGTTTTTAAGGGCCTGGGGGAGGTGAGTTTGAACAGACCCTGTGTGGTCAGACCAAGACCCGGGGAGTGTCTGAAGGGACCGGGCAGGGTTCCTGCCGAGACGTGAACCCAGGGGCCGAGGGGAGCCTGAGAGGCGGGGGCCTTGTCTGAGGAACCTGGGAGGCCCTGTCACCTCGACCCCGCAGCAAAATGACGGCCATAACGAGCCCTGTTATCCCGAAAGGCGCCAGGTGGAAAACGGGGGGTGGGGTGGGGTGGGGGGCTGGGGAGCAGTGACGGGAAAGCTGACATCCATTCCTTTCACGCGGCCTGGACGTGGGGTGTCCCGCAGGAGACGGGCTGGAGCTGGAGGCAGCTGGGGTGGCAGCGCGACCCAATCTCGAGGCCGGAGTTCCTGGGCTTCACCTGGAGCCACCGGGGAACTCCGACACGCGGCTGCTGGACCCTCACGGCAAACTGCTTCCCACGCTCCCACGTGGGCACCTGTCCCGTGCTCCCACGCGCTCCACCGCGCAGCCAGGCACATGCCTAGGTTGCGGGAAGCCAGAGGGCTCACGAAGCGGGGCCTGCGTCTTAGAAACAGCTGTCGCTGTGTCCCCTTCCTGAGCCCCAGGTGCCCCATGTTCCGCACGGGAAGGCAAGCCCTCCTCCAGCGAAAGGTAATGCCCCACAGGGGGGCCGGGCTGCCCCCATGTGAGCTCAGCCTGCCCCTGGGGAGGTCAGACGGTGGGAAGACGATGACTTGGACTCGAGGAGCCGCCCTGGAGCGAAAGGGCACTTTCAAGAGCAATTCAGAATTGTCACCCCTAAACGGTGACCCTGGAGGAGGGACGGGGAAAGGACACGCCCTTCTCGCTGCATGTTCAGTAAGATGTCACACGTGTGTGTGTTTTGTAGCTTCCGCATTAGAACAGCCTGGCCAGGGTGGCTCAGCTGGTAGTTCGACCCCCAGTCAAGGGGCAGACCCAGGTTTTGGGTTTGACCCCCGGTCAGGGTACAAAGAGGAGGCAACCGCTTGGTATTTCTCTCTTCCTTTAAAATCAATGGAATGTATTGAGATTTCTAAATTACAATTTTAAGAAATAAGACTCTTACCGGTTTCAGCGAGGGAGAGGGAGAAACGTCCATGATGAGAATCAGACATCGGCTGGCTCCTGCACATCCCCCGCTGGGGACTCAGCCCGCAATCGAGGCATGCGCCTGACTGGAACTGAACCCGGAACCCTGCAGTCCGCAGGCTGACGCTCCATCCACTGAGCAAACCAGCTAGGGCCAACTGTAATTTAAAAAACTCTCACATGGCCCTTACAACTGTGGTTGGGGCCAAAGACAAAGTTGGTTACATTGCAGAAATAAATGTATTTAATTTCACATAAGACTTACACAGTGAAGTTTGTCATGGAAGCACAGGGAATGGTGGTCAATGGTTATGGGTTTATAGTCACCAAGAGGTGAGGCCTAAATAGGGCTGATGGAATTTAGTGGTGGGATAGCGGATGTCTTTAGCTCGACTGAGCGCAAGTGACTCTGCAGTTACGCTGTGAGGAGGAGCGACTCCCGCTGCAGAGGGTGCCGGGAGCCAATCACTGTTTTAATGACGGAGAGCGGTGGACAGAGAATCCGGAGGGCTGGTCCACCTTGACTGCTCTGAGGGGTGGGAGCTGGTTACTGGGATGTCGGTGGTTGAAGCAGCCCCACCTGTCAGTCCTAAGAAGATTCACTGATTGGCTTTTACTGGTGTTTTCTGGCTGGGGAATACAGGTGTATCTTGTGATGTTAATAAAAGGGATGGCAAAGGCAGAGGGAGCAGTTCTCCCACTAGAGTTGGACTACCGCCCGGCCCCCATTTCCAAATTAACTTTTCTGAGTCTCTTTATTCATTTGTGTGCAGCCTTCTCCAGAACCCGAACCCTGAGTCACATGGGACGTGAAAGGGGTTCCCACAAGGGGGAACAAACACCTTTTCATTGGTGAGATGCCAAGTTGAACCTGCAGGGCCGGCCGCCCTCAGCAGTGGCACCAGACAGGCCTGAGCCATTTGCAAGTCTGAATTCCGTTACCTCCGTAAATGGGACTGTCAATTCAACTGTCACCTCAATGCCCTTAAACCTGAGACGTAAAAAGTATAATCTTCCTATCTCTGAAATTACATAGCTATTAAACAAAGGAAGTATCACTGGACCCCAAAAGTTGTAATTTTACAGATGTAGAAGTTAAGGAACTTGGCAAGAGGATCAGGAGTGAAGATAGAAAATGGGCTTAAAATGTGATAATCTTGAGAAATCACCTCCAATTCAGAATATCAGCGTGAAAATAGAAGTTACTGTGTATTTTCTTAAAATGTACAGTAAGACGTCCGGTTCAGTTGCTGTGAACAGACTTAATGAGAAATCCTCCCCCGAGGACGCGTCTGATTCTAGCGAGAGGAAGGGAGAGTATCGACCAGCGGCTTCCTGGACGCTTCCTGCCTGGGGATCGAACCTGCAGCCTGGGGTGCGCCTGGCTGGGATGGGCCGCAGCGTTTGGTGCAGAGGCCGTCGCTCCGAACGCGGGGCCCGGAGCGGCCCGGCCGGGGCTGAGAGCAGTTCTGCAGTCTATCGCGGCTGCATCGTGCCTACAAGTGGAGTCAATCAATCCTAACGGTTTATTCAGCGGTTCTAAAGCACGGACAGACTGGGTGGTAATTCATAAACGCTAACGTCTGGGATAAAAGCCGTTTGCCGTCCAAAGTGAACAGGCCACCCCGAGAAAGGAATGTTCCCCTTTAGGCGACAGGTCCCCGCGCCCACGGCGGGCCCGGCTCAGAGCACCGGCGTGAGGGCCTCGTGCAGTCTCTGCGCGGCCAGCTCCACCATCTCCCGCAGAGACTCGTCGTCCTCGCTGCCTTCCTCGCACTCGACAGTCTGCGGGAAAGCACAGGCGTTATTTACAGCAGGGCGACTGCTCTTCTAGAACATTCCTCCCGGTGGGGGGGGAGCTGTGGACGGGAATCCGGGGGCTGGTCCACCCTGACTGCTCTGAGGGGTCGGAGCTGGTCACTGGGACGTTGGTGGTTGAAGCAGCCCCACCTGTCAGTCCTAATAGATTCACTGATTGGCTTTTACTGGGGTTTGCTGGCTGGGGGAGACGGGTGTATCTTGTGATCTTCATCTTAATAAAAGGGACGGTAAAGCCAGAGCGAGCAGTAGTCCTCCCATTAGAGTTAGACTCCCGCCTGGCCCCCATTTCCCAAATTAATGCTTTTCTAAGTCTCTTTATTCATCTGTGCGGCCTTCCCGACCCCGATTACTGTTAGGGGTGGGATCCCAGATGATTGTGCCTTCACTTTATTCCCTAAACGTCTTGAGACGCAGGAGCAGCTCATACCCGGGTCTCCAAGTTCACGTTCGCCGTTTTCCCGTCCACGGTGACACTGAGCATGGAGTCGTCTTTGGCACTCACACAGTCCCCTCCGAACATGTCCCTGAGGAGCACACAGCGTCAGCGAGGGCGTTTGTACACGCGAGGCGGTGTCGGAGTTGGGGGAAATGAAACTGAAGCCAGGCACAGTGTTGAGGTAGAGCACTTACATCTATAATCCTGATACACTTCTTACTCAGTTACCTTCCATATCAATGTTCTAAAACAGGCAAAACACGGAGCTACCGCTTATTAAGGAAGCTCCAGTCCAGCAGGGCTAGACTCACACACGTGTGCTGGACACTCACACACACCATCTCAGTGTGTAAGAATGCTGGCGAGCCGAAACCGGTGTGGCTCAGTGGATGGAGCGTCGGCCTGCGGACTGAAAGGTCCCAGGTTTGATTCCGGTCAAGGGCATGGACCTTGGCTGTGGGCACATCCCCAGTGGGAGATGTGCAGGAGGCAGCTGATCGATGTTTCTCTCTCATCGATGTTTCTGACTCTCTGTCCCTCTCCCTTCCTCTCTGTAAAAAATCAATAAAATATATTAAAAAAAAAAAAAGAATGCTGGCGAGCAGCCCGTTTACACCCGTGTTCAGGTGACTGCCTACAGCCCCCCGCCGGTTCACGGAGCGGGATCCAGGCCTGGTCTCCCGCTGCAATGGCTCCGTCCACTGGCTGCTCCTCAGTCCGCTCCGGGCGGGCTCGGAGCCGGACTCTCGCCAGCCCTGCCGGAGCCGGGAGCCAGCCCGCCGCTAACAGGCACTTTGTTTCCGGGGTCACACCGATCTGCCAACAGCAGGCCGGCCGGCAGGTGAGTAGGGGGAGGAGAGCCAGTGATTCTCAAACCCAGAGACTGGCCAGCTGTCAGCACTGGCCACGGGGTTCAGCTGGCACCTGTGTGTGTGTGTGTTGGTGTGGGTATGGGTGGAGGTGTGTGTGTGTGTGTATAGATGTAGGTGTGTGTGTGTGTGTGTGTGTGTGGAGGTGTGTGTGTGTGGAGGTGTGTGTGTTGGGGAGGTGTGTGTGTGTGTGTGTGTGTGGAGGTGTGTGTGTGTGGAGGTGTGTGTGTTGGGGAGGTGTGTGTGTGTGTGTGTGTGTGGAGGTGTGTGTGTTGGGGAGGTGTGTGTGTGTGTGTGTGTGTGGAGGTGTGTGTGTGTGGAGGTGTGTGTGTGTGTGTGTGTGGAGGTGTGTGTGTGTGGAGGTGTGTGTGTTGGGGAGGTGTGTGTGTGTGTGTGTGTGTGGAGGTGTGTGTGTTGGGGAGGTGTGTGTGTGTGGAGGTGTGTGTGTTGGGGAGGTGTGTGTGTGTGTGTGTGTGTGGAGGTGTGTGTGTGGAGGTGTGTGTGTTGGGGAGGTGTGTGTGTGTGTGTGTGTGTGGAGGTGTGTGTGTTGGGGAGGTGTGTGTGTGTGGAGGTGTGTGTGTTGGGGAGGTGTGTGTGTGTGTGTGTGTGTGTAGGTGTGTGTGTGTGGAGGTGTGTGTGTTGGGGAGGTGTGTGTAGGTGTGTGTGTGTGTGTGGAGGTGTGTGTGTGGAGGTGTGTGTGTGGTGTGTGTGTGTGTGTGTGTGTGTGTGTGTGGAGGTGTGTGTGTTGGGGAGGTGTGTGTGTGTGGGGGTGTGTGGAGGTGTGTGTGTGGAGGTGTGTGTATGTGTGTGTGTGAGTGTGGAGGTGTGTGTGTGGGGGTGTGTGTTGGGGAGGAAGGGGGATAGGCTGGGAAGAGGACCCTGTGGGAGGGGTTAGAAGGGTCAGCACCCGAGATGGAGTGGCTCTAGGTGTCTGTCCGCCCGATGGAGGGGCCTGGCTGTTCCACGGCCGCAGAACTCAGTGTTCCTGCCCGGACGGGCACGAGAGCCGGCACCGAGTCCAACAAAGGGCTTCTCAGCCTGGGTCCAAGCATGGCGGCTTCAGGGGACTGGCCCCCCCACCCCCCCGCCCGGGGCGAGAGCCACTCACTGCAGCATGACCTCCAGCCTCTTGCTGTACACATGCATCTCCAACTTCTTAGGCGGCTTCTGGACGGCAACTGGGGGAGAAGCGAGAGTCTGTGTCCGCACCGTGTGCACGATTCCCAGCCCACACTCAGAACTTTCCGAAGTCGGGCCGGCCGTGGGGTCGTCCACGTGACCAACACGTCTACGTGTCCCTTCCCGTGGAGGCCGCCCGATCCTCCGTCCCTTCCCGTCACACTGCGTGAAGGAGCCACAGAAACGGTGCGAGGGAGGGAGGGCAGTGCCGCTCGGCGCCCCTCGGTCTCAGCCGCCCTGCACGCTAAGTGCACGCTCTCCTCTGTAGAAGGCCCTGTAAACGGTTCTGTGACAATGAAAGTGTGATATGCAAATTGACCGAACAGCCCAACGGCCTTCGGGACGAAGCCCGGCGGCAAGGGCCCGCTCATGCCTCAATCTTGCTCGCCGGGCCTCTCGGGGTCCAGTGACATTCACCGACGGGAGGCCGGTGCACGGAGCTGGCGCACAGACAGGCCTGCCTTCCCCGCTGGGCACCGGCCTCCTCTGGAAGGCTGTCCGGGCCAATCAGCGTGTTCTGCTTTTATTACAGTATCTGTCACTTGCCAGTTAGATCACTGAGCTTCCCCCGAACAAAGTGTTTTCAGAGGGACTGTCGCCGAGAGATTCTCTCTCGGTGCCGCCAGTTTCTAGCACAGACGCCGGCCGGCACGGAGAGCAGGCGAAACAGCAGTGAGCTGCGCCGTCGGGCGTGATTTAGTGCCGTCAGGTCACCGGAACGAACAAACCGGGAGTCTAAGCACCTTGGCACTCTCCCGTCCGCTTTTCAGCCCAACACACGGGGTGACAGGCCCGGCGGGCAGAGGGAGGGGTCGCGGGCAGAGGGAGCGCTGTACCTTTCCGGACTCTGGGGTTTGACTGCACCTCGAGCACCACGGTGGTCACGGTGTCGGCGTACATGTCGTTGGCGGGGTTCGCCAGCCACTGCGGGCGGA
The DNA here is from genome assembly GCA_027563665.1 of Antrozous pallidus. Taxonomy (NCBI): domain Eukaryota; kingdom Metazoa; phylum Chordata; class Mammalia; order Chiroptera; family Vespertilionidae; genus Antrozous; species Antrozous pallidus. The sequence continues at coordinate 71,492,690 of CM050523.1, forward strand.
AGGCAGAGTGAGGGGGCACGGACCCGCAGGCGGCCGGCGGCAGACCTTTAGTTTTCTAAAGCCACGTGTGAAAACACGGCAGCTGGCCTGGTAGCTGGAGAACTTGCCCACAATTCACCTACAAGCCCGCGGCAGGGAGGCCGCCGAGGCCCCTCTGCCCCAGGACTCATCTGAAAGAACAGCCTTGGCCTCAGAGGCCCCCCCATCAAATCAACCACCAGGCTCATCTGGTGTCTGGCTCCCGATTCCCCCGGCAGGAACTTAATTCCCCCGTGGGAACCGCAGTCACTGAATCCGTGACTGCTGGCCTTTGCGCACACGGTCACGCCGATGCCGTGTAGAGTGTTCAAATCCCACTCCTGGGACGTGAGCACGACAAGGTCTAATGTAACAGAATGACCTTTTCATCCTGAGAATGTTAAGACCTTTCGACAAACCGGAAGACAGCCTGGGACACTGTGAAATCAGCTCCAACTTAATCCCGCGAGAGCTCTCCCCGCACCACACTCCACACCGGGCCTGCGTGGTTGCTAGTCCCCACGTTACACAGACGATGCCTCCTGTGTTGTATTTAAAGCTGATCTTGCTAAGAAAGCTATACTCGCCAATGATTTCTTCCCGATTGGAAGCTAATTTGTTTACAATGACATGTAAACTCTTAAAGCTGAATTTACGGAGGGCGGGCATGAGTTAACAAGGTTACACAGGTTTCAGGTGTACACCCTGATGGTACATGAGCTGTACACGGCATGTGCGCTCGCCACCCCACGCCAGTCTCCACGTGTGAGTGCTTAAAACCTTCCCTCCAGTTTGGGTAAACGAGCTTGTCTTACTTCTAGCACCACCATTCCTGGTTCCTGTATTATGGTAATATTTTTGAACACTTTCAAAGCAGGTTTTTCTTGAATTTCTAATTCTTCTACATCACCTGGAAGAAAGAATTATAAGATGTACATCATTTCCCGATCTTCTGCGAGAGGCATAAGTACTCATTTGTCTACAGACGGCTGAACTAAAGCTGACACTTAATGAAAAGAACTGACAGTGTATTTGTGTAGTCGGATGTAAATAGCTGAGTGAGTTCTGCAGTACTTGCTCACAGTAACTAAGAGATCTCAGTGTGTATTATAAAAGCCCATACAACTAGTGGATTCACCTCGGACATTAATATTTCATCAACAGCAAACCGTGGTGACTGTCCTGTCACACTTCCACGTTTGTGCAGAGACCAGCCACCAGCATCTTAGCATTTACCCGACAGCCCCCCCGCACCCCCCCCCCCGGGGGCTCTCCTCCCACAGGGCCATTCTACTGTTGAGACGAGACTGCTGGTCTCCTGCTGAGGGGTGCTGAGGGGAGAAGGGTTTCCACTGCTGTACTTTACGGCCGCATGCAACCGCATGAGGGATGAGGAACATGCTAACAGACAGGACAGCCTACAACCGTAAGTGTTCTTGCCTATGAGCATCTCTCTCCTCTAACTTAGTCATTGCCGTTCACTGCTGCTACGCAGTCCCTCGCTGACAAAGGTCTGACAGTGAACAGAACAGGTCTTCCTCTTTCACTGGCCTCTGCCAGGGGCCCTGTGCTCTGATAAGGCCTGTTGTGGCCCTAACCGGTGTGGCTCAGTGGATAAAGCATCGGCCTGCGGACTGGGGGGGGTCCTGGGTTTGATTCCGGTCAAGGGCATGTACCTTGGTTGCGGGCACATCCCCAGTAGGGGGCAAGCAGGAGGCAGCTGATGGATGTTTCTCTCTCATCGATGTTTCTGACTTTCTATCCCTCTCCCTTCCTCTCTGTAAAAATCAATAAAATATATTTTTAAAAAACTGATGAGTAATGGGTAAATTTTTAAGCTTCACCTACATGCGGTATGAGGAAGGACAAATAAAATTTGTGCTAATCTGTGACAGTTACCGAAATGAAACCATAGCCTTTCCAAGATACATCATTACTTTAAAAAACAAACCAAGTGGCTGTCAATCCACACACACACCTGTCAGTTTCTGCAGCTGGTGGTAGAGCAAGTTAAAGGGGCCCGAGTAGGGGATGGCCTGGGTCTGCTTCACCGTGCTCATGGCCAGATCGGTGTAGTCTGCAGGGGAAACAGCGGACACTGAGGAACAACACCGGCCCACCCACCAGCTGCCACACCCTGGGAGGACAGGAAAGAGGCGAAGCCGCCGAGAGCACGTTTCCAGCACCGGGCGCTCCTCCGTCTGTCCGCACCGCTTCCCTAAGCTCCCCGTTACTCCTCCCCATCTCTCCCCCCACACACGCTTAAGCTCCAGCCTAAGAGAGCACCCGTCCTCCTGAGCACATACAGTCCCTCCGCGTCTCCAGCCAGCAGCCCAGCTGGCCGCCATTTCCGCCATGCCTGCAGCTCCTGGCACGCAGACAGGCACCTGACTGGCACAGCCCCTCCCAGCACCAGGCCCACTGTCTCCCCTCACGCTGACCGGGCACCTTGGCCTCACTGACCGGCACTGGGACTCGCTCTGAGCAAGCGCTTCCGGGGCGGGCGCTGTGCTTGTGTGTGACCTTGGCCCTCCTGCCCCAGCCCAAGGCCAGGGGTGGGGTAAGGTTGCCCTGACGGCTGCAGGGACGCCCGGCGGCCTGCAAGCTGCCCCGTCCACCTGCGCACACTGCAGGGCTCACCCCCGATGAGCGACTAGCTTACAGTCCGTGAGCTGTGTCCACGTGGATGCACCCCACACCGGCCGCAGAAGCCAGCTGGCTGAGCATGTGCCCGGGCTCAGCCACAGGCCCAGACGCCACTTAAACTACAGGCCACAAAAATCAGTGCAGAGGGTCGGCCTGCGGGCTGAAAGGACCCGGGTTCGATTCCGGTCGGGGGCATGTGCCTCGGTTGTGGGCTCAACCCCGGAGGGGGGTGTGCAGGAGGCAGCTGATGGATGTTTCTGGCTGTCTGGCCCTCTCCCTTCCTCTCTGTGAAAAATCAATAAAATATATGTTTTAAAAAATCAGTGCCTGTGCGCGGAGAGAAAACGATCGCGCTCCACTGACAGGAAGGACAGCCTGGCCACTCCAGCGGGAGCCGCTCTGTCCGAGAGGGAAGCCGATGTTTCAGTGAAGAGCTGCTTCACAATGAACTGAAATGTCAACAGCTGAGGGAGATTTTTATTTCCCCACAAAACGAACTGGATTATTACCAACTTTCACCCATTGCTATTTTATTACTTGGCTGTCATTTAAAATGTGGCCACTGGGGAAGAGACGTTTTCACAGATACTTTTCCTCTCAAAGCTGAAATCAAATTATACCAGACATTCCACAGTGCACTTACTGGAGAGGTCACAAGGAGAAAGTATGTGATAATTGAAGTTTCTCTTAACAAGTATTCCTGAGACCCGCTGGCCTTGTTCTGGCTTCTTGTCTGCTAAAAAGCCCATGACCTTGGCTAGTTTTTCCCCTCTGAAGTTCAAGGTCACTGCTTCTGTGTTCCGAGGGTTATGAACCTCTATGTGGACTTCGTCATTATCTTCATATTCGCGAATCAGGGCTGCTTTCAACCGGGCCATCTCGTTCTGCTCTCCATGGACTAGAATCTACGCGAAAGGCATTTGAAAGAGCACAGGAAGGACTGTTAGCTCCGGGAGGTAACTACGGACTTTCTGTGACCCTGAATCAGTTCAACATCAAGTGGAGAGACGTTACTCTGCACAAACCCGCAGAAAGTGACGGAAAGAACAGCGGATTTGGGGCCGGTGGGTCTGAACAGGTGCCGTGTCGTGGGAAATTAAAGTGCACAGCTTGAGCTGGCTGCTTTGGCTCAGTGGATAGAGTGTCAGCCTAGGAACTGAAGGGTCCCAGGCTCAATTCCGGTCCAGGGTACATGCCGGAGTTGTGGGCTCCATCCCCAGTTGGGGGGGGGGGGGGGCGTGCAGGAGGCAGCCAATCAGTGATTCTCTCTCATCATTGACGATTCTCTCTCTCCCTCTCCCTTCCTCTCTGAAATCAATAGAAATATGTTAGACAATAAAGTGCACAGCTGCCTGCCTCAAAGGGGAGCCGGGAGCACGGTGCCGGGTCTAACCTGAGGACCAGCTGCTGCAGTGGGCAAGCTTCCCCCTAAGGCGCTACATGAGGCCCAGGCTCACCACGTGGGGCGGTTTCAACGCGCGGATGAATTCGCTGGTTTGCTGGTAATCTGTGTGCGCGGAGAAGGAAATGTAATCGACAGACATTTTCAGCGGCAGCTTCTGTCCCGACATAGTCATGATCTCTTCGGGCTCAGACATGATGTGCTGGGAAAACAGAAAAGGAACAAAACAAAACAAACCGCCCAATCGGGATCGGCACATTCTCCACTCTCCATGCAGCCGTAAACTGGCGCGAAACTTAGGACCGTCGGCACAAAAACTGTCCTAATACCACGGACTTGGTAACTAGCAAATGCTTATCTCCTTCACCAAGCAAACACTTAATCAGAAAGCTAAGCGGGTTGATTAAAACCTGATGTGGCCGAAACCGGTTTGGCTCGGTGGATGGAGTGTCATCAGCCTGCGGACACATCCCCGGTGGGGGGTGTGCAAGAGGCAGCTGATCCATGTTTCTCTCTCATCGATCTTTCTCACTTTCTATTCCTCTCCCTTAATCTCTGTAAAAAAAAAATCAATAAAATATACTTAAAAACAAAGAAAAAAACTCGATGTGGCTGGAGTGCTGGGAGCAGGAACGACCACTCCCTGAGAAAGACAAGCTGCCTCCTCTCTCCACTCTCCTCTCGCTCCAAAAGGAGCTTCCAGCAAAGAGGGTGGGCAGGAAGGGTAGGTGTGTTACTATTCTGGAAACCTAGTTTTTAAGATACATTTTTATTGATTTCAGAGGAAGGAAGAGGGAGAAATAGAACCATGAACGACAAGAGAACCATCGACTGATCGGCTGCCTCCTGCACGCCCTCCTACTGGGGATGGAGCCCGAAACCTGGGACATACCCTGGATCGGAACTGACCCTGAGACCCTTCAGTTCGAGGGCTGATGCTCTATCCACTGAGCCAACTGGCCAGGGCTGAAGGTCTATTTTATATTTTAATACACAGCTAACGCTGTCTGAATGACTCACAGGAGAAGGGAAAGGGATAAAAGGGAGCAAAACGGCATCAATGTGCTCAGAAATAAAACGGAAGTTAGTCGTAAGAGGAGACACGAGAACAAGACGCCGGGTGCTCAGACACGCCTCTGGAGTCCTGCACACGCCTGTGCCTCCCTCCCTGAGGGCGCCCCGCGGTCATTTCAGAGCGACAGGCAGAGGGCCAGGAGCCCAAACACACGGCAGCCTGTCAAGAGCACACGGGTCAGTGAGCCTCGCCCCCGTCAGCTACGGGGCCGTGCTTGTCCCAAACGGGATCCTTTCCACTGTTTTTTTTTTAAATATAGTTTACTGATTTTCCACAGAGAGGAAGGGAGAGGGATAGAGAGTCAGAAACATCGATGGGAGAGAAACATCGATCAGCTGCCTCCTGCACACCCGCCACTGGGGATGTGCCCGCAACCAAGGTACATGCCCTTGACCGGAATCGAACCCGGGACCCCTCAGTCCGCGGGCCGACGCTCCACCCACTGAGCCACACCGGCTTCAGCCCTTTCCCCTATTTTCACTGCACCTGACAGTGCTCCTTGAACTTTAGTGCACCCCCAACCGCCTGGGGATCGGGTGATGCTGCTCAGCACCGGCATTACTCTTCAACCTCCCGGTCAGCCCCAGTGGACCAGCCCCATCTCCTGTGGAATCAGCAGCCCCTCCACTGAAGAGCTGCCTCAGGGAGACGCTGGCAGGCCCTGCCCCTGCAGCGCTCAGCAGAGACTGACCTTGGCCAGGGTGCCCTCCACGCAGTAGCCGGCGATGATGACGCCGTTCCGCTTGTCCGTGCACCAGCTCTCGAAGAGCTCCCGCGACAGGCCGCTCTGCATCATGCCCGGCGAGGCCATCACCACGCTGGGCCCGATGTCGTCAAAGTGGTCCATGCTCTGCGAGAGGGAGGGGAGAGCGCGTCAGACACCGGCTTGGCCAAGCTGCCTTTAGTTTTAATAAATAACAAACAGGTCAAAAAGGCGACCACACGAGTGAAAGGGTCTGGACAGGACCAATCAACAGCCCAGTTTCCAGGTTCCCGATAGTTTGGACTAGGAACAAAAGGCAACAAAGTGAGCAAAAGCACCGAGTTCACATGGACCTTCTAGACGGTTCTGGCAGCTGAGGGGCCAATCACGACTCCCCGCGGACCCCCAGCTCCCTCTCAGGCCTCAGCAATGTTCTGAGCTGGCCTAGAAATCTAGCCAAAAACATGAACACTGTTTCTAGGGGAAACTCGGCTCTAATTACTAAAAAATTAACCTGAAAAATAGGATTTCTGAACAGAGCTCATCCATAATTGAAAGACCACTTATAATCTGAATGCTGTGGGTGCTTATGATTAGAGCATTAGTTTGGATGAAACAATATGTACTTTTTAATGAAAGAAAATCAGGTTTTATTGAATGCTCTAGAAAAGTAAACAGAAAATGTTCACATACCCTATCTAATAAGAGTAATATGCAAATTTGACTGTACCTTCGCTACGCCCACAAGCCATGCCCACAGCCATGTCCATCAGCCAACCAGGAGCAGATTATGCAAATAAACCCAACCAAGATGGCTGCTGCCACTGAGAGCAGGAGGAAGGCTTCAGTTTCCCCGGCAATAGAGGAAGCCAAGATTTCCACCTGCTGTTGCTGGCCTAGGCCTCCACTCCATGTTATAAAGTTTCAATTATAAAAGATACAGAAATGGCGGTAGCCATTGAGCTGGAGAGAACAGAGGCTTGGGTTTCCCTAGCAACAGAGGAAGCCAAGCTTTCAGTCTGCCGTTGCCAGCCTAGGCCTCCACTCTAGGCTACAAAGTTTCAAACAGAAATGGCTGCTGCAAGCAGAAGGCTTGGCTCTGCTCCCGGCTATAAAGTTTCAATTGTAGACATAGATTAATCCCAGATCCCAGGGCCTCTGCTTGGGTCGCTGGGAGGTGTGGCCGGCCTGCAAGCCTCCACAGGCCCCTTGCCCAGGCCACCCCTCACCCCAAGGGAACCCCCCCCCTGATCTGGGACACTTCAGGGCAAGCCAGCTGGCCCGCACCCATGCACCAGGCCTCTATCTCTCTAATAAAAGAGTAATTTTCAGGTTGACCATCACTCCAACACACAAGAGGGCCAGCAGAGGAGGGTCGTTGGGAGATTCTAGGCCCTGCAAGGGAGGGCAGTTGTGGATGATCAGGCCAGCAGGGGAGGGTAATTGGAAGGGACCAGGCCTGCAGCAGAGGGCAGTTGGGGGCGATCAAGCCTGCAGGGGAGGGCAGTTAGGGGTGACCAGGGGCCTGCAGCAGAGGGCAGTTGGGGGCGATCAAGCCTGCAGGGGAGGGCAGTTAGGGGTGACCAGGCCGGCAGTGGAGGGAAGTTGGGGGCAAACAGGCTGGCAGGGGAGCAGTTAGACATCAATTAGGCTGGCAGGGTAGTGGTTAGGGGTGATCAGGCTGGCAGGCAGAAGCGGTTAGGGGCAATCAGGGAGGCAGGCAGGTGAGCAGTCTGGAGCCAGCAGTGTTGGATTGTGAGGATGTCCGACTGCCCATTTAGGCCCAATCCTACTGGGATCGGGCCTAAATGGGCAGTCCGACATCCCTCCAGGGGTCCCAGATTGGAGAGGGTGCAGGCTGGGCTGAGGGACATCCCCTGCACGAATTTCGTGCACCGGGCCTCTAGTGGAATTTACAACGCCATTCACCAAAAAGGTGACTAGGTTTGAGTAGGAACAGAAAAACTTAATACGTAACGCAAGATGTTTTTCTCATCAGGGCTTGTTATTTCTGCGACAAAGAGGTCCGAGTTATTCAGCAACAGTAACAGCGACAAGGTGCGGGGACTCGGAGCAGCGGCAAAAAGAACAGCCCCTGCCAAGTTCCTGATTCCATTCAGGACAGTGATGGCTGCTGGGAAAAGGCGGCCCGAACGAGGGCCAGGCCTCTCTACCCGGCTGCTTCCGGTGCATTAGCCGCCCTGCCCTCCCCAAGCTCTCACCTTCAGGTTACTGATGTGCTTGAAGACAAAGGGGTTATTGATGTTGATCTGCTTGCGGATTTTGTCGTTCATGGCATTCACGTACGTCTGGTACACGGCCATACACTTCTTGGCCAAAGATGATGCGTAGTAGATCGGAATATCGTGGAGTTCCGGGTGATTCTGCCAGTACTCGTCTGGAGAGGGTTTACGACAGAAACACCATTTTGTTACGTGGGGTAGATAGTCCAAGCGATAAGTGACACGGACAATTAATTTAAACGTTCAGACGAGAAACAGTGAAGGCACGTGAGCGTGTTGTAAAGAGGTCAGAAGCCTCGGCCTGGCCCCTCCCTCAGACGCAATGGCGTTCAGTCCCCGCAGGACGCTGCGGACGCCAGCACGCGTCACTGATGCGGGGAGACTGCGCTCCCAGAGGAGCCCCAGGATGCTCGGCTTTGAGGGGATCACCAAACCCACACCCAATGGAGACCCACTGTTCCTCTCACCACAGGCACACACGCTCCGGCATTTGGAAGACGGAGAAGGCAGACAGCTCACTCTCCAGAGCCACCTTCCTAGTCATTTGTGTAATCTGCACCTCACCAGGGTCAGGGCACATAGTGTTTTGAACCCTATTATTATTATTATTACTACTATATTTAGAAAACCACCTCTTAAAAAATATCTTTTTGATTGATGGGGAGAGGGAGGAACAGAACACCGGGGAGAGTCTCTGATTGGCTGCCCCTGCGCACCTGCTCTGGGGACTGAGCTTGCACCCTGGGCATGTGGTCTGACCGGGAGCCTGACCGGGAGCCCGACCGGGAATCGAACCGGGAGTCTGACCGGGAGCCCGACCGGGAATCGAACCGGGAGCCTGACCGGGAGCCTGACCGGGAATCGAACCGGGAGTCTGACCGGGAGCCCGACCGGGAATCGAACCGGGAGCCTGACCGGGAGCCTGACCGGGAATCGAACCGGGAGCCTGACCGGGAGCCTGACCGGGAATCGAACCGGGAGCCTGACCGGGAGCCTGACCGGGAATCGAACCGGGACCCCCTGGCTCACAGGCCAATGCTTAACCGCTGGGCCAGGCTGATCTCTAGTTTTGTCCCCTTACATATTATTATGTGAACACATGCAACGTGACTTTCTTTCTATAATGTGATATTTACCGACCAGCATATCCCTTCAAAAATACTGAAATGATTACACGCTTACTGACAGGTTTTCTGTGCATCTCGTTTACTTCCCAGAAGTGGAACCGGTGGGTCTAAGGGCAGCATATTCTTGCCTTCGGAGGCTGACGGCAACCACTCATGTCGCAGGAGCAGGCCAGTCAGTGTTCCTCTAGGCTAACCCTGACACTGACCCTGACCCCTCACCCCTAACCCTAACTTCAACCTAATCCTAAACCTAACCCTGACCCTAACAGCCCTAACCCCAATCCTATCCTAACCCTGACCCTAACAGCCCTAACCCCAATCCTATCCTAACCCTGACCCTAACAGCCCTAACCCCAATCCTATCCTAACCCTGACCCTAACATCCCTAACCCCAATCCTATCCTAACCCTAACAGCCCTAACCCTAACAGCCCTAACCCTAACCCCAGTCCTATCCTAACCCTAACAGCTCTAACCCTAACCCTAACATCCCTAACCCCAATCCTATCCTAACCCTAACAGCCCTAACCCTAACCCTAACCCTAACATCCCTAACCCCAATCCTAACCCTAACCCTAACAGCCCTAACCCTAACCCCAATCCTATCCTAACCCTAACAGCCCTAACCCCAATCCTATCCTGTCCTAACCCTGACCCTGGCCCCAATCCCTACTTTTAAACGCAGAAACAAGCCCCGCGATGTAGGATGACCCATTTCAAGGCCGGGCGCCCCAGGTCCTCAGCGCCCCCAAGCGGAAGGAAGACGCACCGAGAATCAGGAGCAGCTCCTGCGCGCGCCCAAGCGCGAAGACGGGGATGAGGCCGCGGCCGCCCCTGTTCACGATGTCGTGCACCGTGTTGCAGAAGCGCGCTTCCCGCTCCTCCCGCTTCTCGTGGATGTGGGTCCCGTACGTGGATTCCTGAGCGACAGAGCGGACGTGAGACCAAGACCCACGGTTCCGTGAGATGCGAAGCAATGCGACTCGTGTCTCCACTGACTGCTACTCCCTGGGCATGTTTTTCCTAACGCTATTTGAAAGAACAGGCGAGAATGCTAGAGCTGGACCTGGCAAGGTAGTAAAAACTCTTTATAAAATGGAAGCGGGAAACAGTCTAAAAATGTAGGGTAATTCACCTAGACCCGTGATCGGCAAACTGCAGCTCACGAGCCATATGCGGCCCTTTGGCCCCTCGAGTGTGGCTCTTCCACAAAATACCACGGCCCGGGCGAGTCTATGTTGAAAAAGTGGTGTTAGAAGAAGTTTAAGTTTAAAAAATGTGGCTCTCCAAAGAAATTTCCATCGCTGTCCTGTTGATATTTGGCTCTGTTGACTAATGAATTTGTTGACCACTGACCTAGACAAAAACATTTAGGCAGTATCCTAGTATCCCTGACTTTATAGCAGAGCTGATATGTTTTACGGCAAGAAAGTGGAGCTGCGCTACAAAGAGAGGCCAGAAAATTAAATACTGTTCCAAAAAAGATACGCTTATATCCACCACAATTTATAAAAGTTAGATGGCAATACTTTCCCCCACTAGAAAAAGTTCTGCTTACATCATCCTGACCACAATCGCGTGCACTAATACTCACAATGATAAGAATGTCAGGCTTAATATTTGGGATTTCGGCTGCCATTAAGTGTCTGTCTTCTTGTCGTGAGAAGTCACCTGTATACAAAAGCTGTGGAAAGGTGAAGCTGGAAGGTTAGGAGTTTGGAAGGGTCCATTTTACTACTAAATACGTTTAGCTCATAGAACCCGAAAGTGAAATGAACGAACAGCCCACAACGGATGACACTGAGGTGCCACACTGTGTCTACCGCGTTGGTCACGAACCATCCCGCATTTCCATCAGTGGCTCCGGCCAATGGGAATGGTTACTCCCAGAGCCCTCCCCCCAGGAGAACCTGGGTCTCAGCAAGCTTGAGAAGCACTCTGAACGTCTTAGAGAAAAAGGGCAGAATGAGGAAAGAAGTCCCTTGAGGAACATGGGAAAGCCATAAAAACGGGAGATAAAAGTCAGTGGAGGGTGGGCACCAAATTTCAAATGAGAATCTGGATCTGCTAGAAACACATAGGACAACCCACTGTGTAAAAATTTCAAATACTGTGTGAGTAGCTGCTAGAAATTCAGGACAATGTTACACTAGAACATCGCTTCTCAACTCTGGCTGCCCACAAAGATCATCTAGAACACTAATAAAAGAAGGGGGTTTAAGACTACACCATTTTGACTCAATGGGTATTTTTCTAAAGCTCCCTACGTGATTCCCATGTGCAGCTGGCATTCAGAGCCACTGCTAGCCCGGCCGGCGTGCATCAACCCATGAACCAGGTCAGGGTTCGATTCCCAGTCAGGGCACAGGCCTAGGGTGTGTGCTCGGTCCCCAGTAGGGGGCGTGCAGGAGGCAGCCAATCAATGATTCTCAGTGATGTTGCAATCTTTCCTTCTCCTTTCCTCTCTGAAATCAATTTAAAAACTATTTTTTTAAAGAAAGAACTGCTGTTCTCACTTCAGTCTCGACACCCAGTAGCCACCCATGTTTCCGCAAGTCCAAGACTGCCGTTGGTCTGTCCGAGAAGGACGCTGCAGAGCCGTCTGAGCAGCCCTCCCTCCCGGCCCGTGGGAGCCCGGGGACGCAGGCCACAGGGCAGGTGACGGCGCGTGTCAGGCCACACGGCTCCTCCCAGGCCGTGTCCCAGGCCACCGAGGAGCAGGCTCTGGCGTGGGGGGGAACGTCACGCCACACGCTCATTTCTCTCTCTCCCCCGCTTCTCCCGGAGAGTGCTGTCCTGGGGGATGAACTATGACACTGAAGCGGAAAAATAATGGGCTTAACGTGAGCTCAGGTTCAGTGTTCGGGAATGCTCTTCAGCACCACCTGTGGCAGCAGCTCTGCAGGGATTTCTGGTGGGAGGAAGCGGACGGGGACAGGGAGTCCCGTTCTCTGGTGGGAGGAAGCGGACGGGGACAGGGAGTCCCGTTCTCTGGTGGGAGGAAGCGGACGGGGACGGGGAGTCCCGTTCTCTGGTGGGAGGAAGCGGACGGGGACAGGGAGTCCCGTTCTCTGGTGGGAGGAAGCGGACAGGGAGTCCCGTTCTCTGGTGGGAGGAAGCGGACGGGGACAGGGAGTCCCGTTCTCTGGTGGGAGGAAGCGGACGGGGACAGGGAGTCCCGTTCTCTGGTGGGAGGAAGCGGACGGGGACAGGGAGTCCCGTTCTCTGGTGGGAGGAAGCGGACGGGGACAGGGAGTCCCGTTCTCTGGTGGGAGGAAGCGGACGGGGACGGGGAGTCCCGTTCTCTGGTGGGAGGAAGCGGACGGGGACGGGGAGTCCCGTTCTCTGGTGGGAGGAAGCGGACGGGGACAGGGAGTCCCGTTCTCTGGTGGGAGGAAGCGGACAGGGAGTCCCGTTCTCTGGTGGGAGGAAGCGGACGGGGACAGGGAGTCCCGTTCTCTGGTGGGAGGAAGCGGACGGGGACAGGGAGTCCCGTTCTCTGGTGGGAGGAAGCGGACGGGGACAGGGAGTCCCGTTCTCTGGTGGGAGGAAGCGGACGGGGACGGGGAGTCCCGTTCTCTGGTGGGAGGAAGCGGACGGGGACGGGGAGTCCCGTTCTCTGGTGGGAGGAAGCGGACGGGGACAGGGGGTCCCGTTCTCTGGTGGGAGGAAGCGGACAGGGAGTCCCGTTCTCTGGTGGGAGGAAGCGGACGGGGACAGGGAGTCCCGTTCTCTGGTGGGAGGAAGCGGACGGGGACAGGGAGTCCCGTTCTCTGGTGGGAGGAAGCGGACGGGGACAGGGAGTCCCGTTCTCTGGTGGGAGGAAGCGGACGGGGACAGGGAGTCCCGTTCTCTGGTGGGAGGAAGCGGACGGGGACGGGGAGTCCCGTTCTCTGGTGGGAGGAAGCGGACGGGGACAGGGAGTCCCGTTCTCTGGTGGGAGGAAGCGGACAGGGAGTCCCGTTCTCTGGTGGGAGGAAGCGGACAGGGAGTCCCGTTCTCTGGTGGGAGGAAGCGGACGGGGACGGGGAGTCCCGTTCTCTGGTGGGAGGAAGCGGACGGGGACAGGGAGTCCCGTTCTCTGGTGGGAGGAAGCGGACAGGGAGTCCCGTTCTCTGGTGGGAGGAAGCGGACGGGGACGGGGAGTCCCGTTCTCTGGTGGGAGGAAGCGGACAGGGAGTCCCGTTCTCTGGTGGGAGGAAGCGGACGGGGACAGGGAGTCCCGTTCTCTGGGGGGAGGAAGCGGACGGGGACAGGGAGTCCCGTTCTCTGGTGGGAGGAAGCGGACGGGGACGGGGAGTCCCGTTCTCTGGTGGGAGGAAGCGGACAGGGAGTCCCGTTCTCTGGTGGGAGGAAGCGGACGGGGACAGGGAGTCCCGTTCTCTGGGGGGAGGAAGCGGACGGGGACAGGGAGTCCCGTTCTCTGGTGGGAGGAAGCGGACGGGGACGGGGAGTCCCGTTCTCTGGTGGGAGGAAGCGGACAGGGAGTCCCGTTCTCTGGTGGGAGGAAGCGGACGGGGACAGGGAGTCCCGTTCTCTGGGGGGAGGAAGCGGACGGGGACAGGGAGTCCCGTTCTCTGGTGGGAGGAAGCGGACGGGGACGGGGAGTCCCGTTCTCTGGGGGGAGGAAGCGGACAGGGAGTCCCGTTCTCTGGGGGGAGGAAGCGGACGGGGACAGGGGGTCCCGTTCTCTGGGGGGAGGAAGCGGACGGGGAATCCCGTTCTCTGGGGGGAGGAAGCGGACGGGGAGTCCCGTTCTCTGGTGGGAGGAAGCGGACGGGGACAGGGAGTCCCGTTCTCTGGTGGGAGGAAGCGGACGGGGACAGGGAGTCCCGTTCTCTGGGGGGAGGACGCGGACGGGGACAGGGGGTCCCGTTCTCTGGTGGGAGGAAGCGGACGGGGACAGGGAGTCCCGTTCTCTGGTGGGAGGAAGCGGACAGGGAGTCCCGTTCTCTGGTGGGAGGAAGCGGACGGGGACAGGGAGTCCCGTTCTCTGGTGGGAGGAAGCGGACAGGGAGTCCCGTTCTCTGGTGGGAGGAAGCGGACGGGGACAGGGAGTCCCGTTCTCTGGGGGGAGGAAGCGGACGGGGACAGGGAGTCCCGTTCTCTGGTGGGAGGAAGCGGACGGGGACGGGGAGTCCCGTTCTCTGGTGGGAGGAAGCGGACAGGGAGTCCCGTTCTCTGGTGGGAGGAAGCGGACGGGGACAGGGAGTCCCGTTCTCTGGGGGGAGGAAGCGGACGGGGACAGGGAGTCCCGTTCTCTGGTGGGAGGAAGCGGACGGGGACGGGGAGTCCCGTTCTCTGGTGGGAGGAAGCGGACAGGGAGTCCCGTTCTCTGGTGGGAGGAAGCGGACGGGGACAGGGAGTCCCGTTCTCTGGGGGGAGGAAGCGGACGGGGACAGGGAGTCCCGTTCTCTGGTGGGAGGAAGCGGACGGGGACGGGGAGTCCCGTTCTCTGGGGGGAGGAAGCGGACAGGGAGTCCCGTTCTCTGGGGGGAGGAAGCGGACGGGGACAGGGGGTCCCGTTCTCTGGGGGGAGGAAGCGGACGGGGAATCCCGTTCTCTGGGGGGAGGAAGCGGACGGGGAGTCCCGTTCTCTGGTGGGAGGAAGCGGACGGGGACAGGGAGTCCCGTTCTCTGGTGGGAGGAAGCGGACGGGGACAGGGAGTCCCGTTCTCTGGTGGGAGGAAGCGGACGGGGACAGGGGGTCCCGTTCTCTGGGGGGAGGAAGCGGACGGGGAATCCCGTTCTCTGGGGGGAGGAAGCGGACGGGGAGTCCCGTTCTCTGGTGGGAGGAAGCGGACGGGGACAGGGAGTCCCGTTCTCTGGTGGGAGGAAGCGGACGGGGACAGGGAGTCCCGTTCTCTGGTGGGAGGAAGTGGACGGGGACGGGGAGTCCCGTTCTCTGGGGGGAGGAAGCGGACAGGGAGTCCCGTTCTCTGGGGGGAGGAAGCGGACGGGGACAGGGGGTCCCGTTCTCTGGGGGGAGGAAGCGGACGGGGAATCCCGTTCTCTGGTGGGAGGAAGCGGACGGGGAGTCCCGTTCTCTGGTGGGAGGAAGCGGACGGGGACAGGGAGTCCCGTTCTCTGGTGGGAGGAAGCGGACGGGGACGGGGGGTCCCGTTCTCTGGTGGGAGGAAGCGGACGGGGACAGGGAGTCCCGTTCTCTGGTGGGAGGAAGCGGACGGGGACGGGGGGTCCCGTTCTCTGGTGGGAGGAAGCGGACGGGGACGGGGAGTCCCGTTCTCTGGTGGGAGGAAGCGGACGGGGACAGGGCGTCCCGTTCTCTGGGGGGAGGAAGCGGACGGGGAATCCCGTTCTCTGGTGGGAGGAAGCGGACGGGGACGGGGAGTCCCGTTCTCTGGGGGGAGGAAGCGGACGGGGACGGGGAGTCCCGTTCTCTGGTGGGAGGAAGCGGACGGGGACGGGGAGTCCCGTTCTCTGGTGGGAGGAAGCGGACGGGAACAGGGAGTCCCGTTCTCTGGTGGGAGGAAGCGGACGGGGACGGGGAGTCCCGTTCTCTGGTGGGAGGAAGCGGACGGGGACGGGGAGTCCCGTTCTCTGGTGGGAGAAAGCGGACGGGGACGGGGAGTCCCGTTCTCTGGTGGGAGGAAGCGGACGGGGACGGGGAGTCCCGTTCTCTGGTGGGAGGAAGCGGACGGGAACGGGGAGTCCCGTTCTCTGGGGGGAGGAAGCGGACAGGGAGTCCCGTTCTCTGGTGGGAGGAAGCGGACGGGGACAGGGAGTCCCGTTCTCTGGTGGGAGGAAGCGGACGGGGACGGGGAGTCCCGTTCTCTGGTGGGAGGAAGCGGACAGGGAGTCCCGTTCTCTGGTGGGAGGAAGCGGACGGGGACGGGGAGTCCCGTTCTCTGGTGGGAGGAAGCGGACAGGGAGTCCCGTTCTCTGGTGGGAGGAAGCGGACGGGGACAGGGAGTCCCGTTCTCTGGGGGGAGGAAGCGGACGGGGACAGGGAGTCCCGTTCTCTGGTGGGAGGAAGCGGACGGGGACGGGGAGTCCCGTTCTCTGGTGGGAGGAAGCGGACAGGGAGTCCCGTTCTCTGGTGGGAGGAAGCGGACGGGGACAGGGAGTCCCGTTCTCTGGGGGGAGGAAGCGGACGGGGACAGGGAGTCCCGTTCTCTGGTGGGAGGAAGCGGACGGGGACGGGGAGTCCCGTTCTCTGGTGGGAGGAAGCGGACAGGGAGTCCCGTTCTCTGGTGGGAGGAAGCGGACGGGGACAGGGAGTCCCGTTCTCTGGGGGGAGGAAGCGGACGGGGACAGGGAGTCCCGTTCTCTGGTGGGAGGAAGCGGACGGGGACGGGGAGTCCCGTTCTCTGGGGGGAGGAAGCGGACAGGGAGTCCCGTTCTCTGGGGGGAGGAAGCGGACGGGGACAGGGGGTCCCGTTCTCTGGGGGGAGGAAGCGGACGGGGAATCCCGTTCTCTGGGGGGAGGAAGCGGACGGGGAGTCCCGTTCTCTGGTGGGAGGAAGCGGACGGGGACAGGGAGTCCCGTTCTCTGGTGGGAGGAAGCGGACGGGGACAGGGAGTCCCGTTCTCTGGGGGGAGGAAGCGGACGGGGACAGGGGGTCCCGTTCTCTGGTGGGAGGAAGCGGACGGGGACGGGGAGTCCCGTTCTCTGGTGGGAGGAAGCGGACAGGGAGTCCCGTTCTCTGGTGGGAGGAAGCGGACGGGGACAGGGAGTCCCGTTCTCTGGTGGGAGGAAGCGGACGGGGACAGGGAGTCCCGTTCTCTGGTGGGAGGAAGTGGACGGGGACGGGGAGTCCCGTTCTCTGGGGGGAGGAAGCGGACAGGGAGTCCCGTTCTCTGGGGGGAGGAAGCGGACGGGGACAGGGGGGTCCCGTTCTCTGGGGGGAGGAAGCGGACGGGGAATCCCGTTCTCTGGTGGGAGGAAGCGGACGGGGAGTCCCGTTCTCTGGTGGGAGGAAGCGGACGGGGACAGGGAGTCCCGTTCTCTGGTGGGAGGAAGCGGACGGGGACGGGGGGTCCCGTTCTCTGGTGGGAGGAAGCGGACGGGGACAGGGAGTCCCGTTCTCTGGTGGGAGGAAGCGGACGGGGACGGGGAGTCCCGTTCTCTGGTGGGAGGAAGCGGACGGGGACAGGGAGTCCCGTTCTCTGGTGGGAGGAAGCGGACGGGGACAGGGGGTCCCGTTCTCTGGGGGGAGGAAGCGGACGGGGAATCCCGTTCTCTGGTGGGAGGAAGCGGACGGGGACGGGGAGTCCCGTTCTCTGGGGGGAGGAAGCGGACGGGGACGGGGAGTCCCGTTCTCTGGTGGGAGGAAGCGGACGGGGACGGGGAGTCCCGTTCTCTGGTGGGAGGAAGCGGACGGGAACAGGGAGTCCCGTTCTCTGGTGGGAGGAAGCGGACGGGGACGGGGAGTCCCGTTCTCTGGTGGGAGGAAGCGGACGGGGACGGGGAGTCCCGTTCTCTGGTGGGAGAAAGCGGACGGGGACGGGGAGTCCCGTTCTCTGGTGGGAGGAAGCGGACGGGGACGGGGAGTCCCGTTCTCTGGTGGGAGGAAGCGGACGGGAACGGGGAGTCCCGTTCTCTGGGGGGAGGAAGCGGACGGGGAGTCCCGTTCTCTGGGGGGAGGAAGCGGACGGGGACGGGGAGTCCCGTTCTCTGGTGGGAGGAAGCGGACGGGGACGGGGAGTCCCGTTCTCTGGTGGGAGGAAGCGGACAGGGAGTCCCGTTCTCTGGTGGGAGGAAGCGGACGGGGACGGGGAGTCCCGTTCTCTGGTGGGAGGAAGCGGACAGGGAGTCCCGTTCTCTGGTGGGAGGAAGCGGACGGGGACAGGGAGTCCCGTTCTCTGGGGGGAGGAAGCGGACGGGGACAGGGAGTCCCGTTCTCTGGTGGGAGGAAGCGGACGGGGACGGGGAGTCCCGTTCTCTGGTGGGAGGAAGCGGACAGGGAGTCCCGTTCTCTGGTGGGAGGAAGCGGACGGGGACAGGGAGTCCCGTTCTCTGGGGGGAGGAAGCGGACGGGGACAGGGAGTCCCGTTCTCTGGTGGGAGGAAGCGGACGGGGACGGGGAGTCCCGTTCTCTGGTGGGAGGAAGCGGACAGGGAGTCCCGTTCTCTGGTGGGAGGAAGCGGACGGGGACAGGGAGTCCCGTTCTCTGGGGGAGGAAGCGGACGGGGACAGGGAGTCCCGTTCTCTGGTGGGAGGAAGCGGACGGGGACGGGGAGTCCCGTTCTCTGGGGGGAGGAAGCGGACAGGGAGTCCCGTTCTCTGGGGGGAGGAAGCGGACGGGGACAGGGGGTCCCGTTCTCTGGGGGGAGGAAGCGGACGGGGAATCCCGTTCTCTGGGGGGAGGAAGCGGACGGGGAGTCCCGTTCTCTGGTGGGAGGAAGCGGACGGGGACAGGGAGTCCCGTTCTCTGGTGGGAGGAAGCGGACGGGGACAGGGAGTCCCGTTCTCTGGGGGGAGGAAGCGGACGGGGACAGGGGGTCCCGTTCTCTGGTGGGAGGAAGCGGACGGGGACGGGGAGTCCCGTTCTCTGGTGGGAGGAAGCGGACAGGGAGTCCCGTTCTCTGGTGGGAGGAAGCGGACGGGGACAGGGAGTCCCGTTCTCTGGTGGGAGGAAGCGGACAGGGAGTCCCGTTCTCTGGTGGGAGGAAGCGGACGGGGACAGGGAGTCCCGTTCTCTGGGGGGAGGAAGCGGACGGGGACAGGGAGTCCCGTTCTCTGGTGGGAGGAAGCGGACGGGGACGGGGAGTCCCGTTCTCTGGTGGGAGGAAGCGGACAGGGAGTCCCGTTCTCTGGTGGGAGGAAGCGGACGGGGACAGGGAGTCCCGTTCTCTGGGGGGAGGAAGCGGACGGGGACAGGGAGTCCCGTTCTCTGGTGGGAGGAAGCGGACGGGGACGGGGAGTCCCGTTCTCTGGTGGGAGGAAGCGGACAGGGAGTCCCGTTCTCTGGTGGGAGGAAGCGGACGGGGACAGGGAGTCCCGTTCTCTGGGGGGAGGAAGCGGACGGGGACAGGGAGTCCCGTTCTCTGGTGGGAGGAAGCGGACGGGGACGGGGAGTCCCGTTCTCTGGGGGGAGGAAGCGGACAGGGAGTCCCGTTCTCTGGGGGGAGGAAGCGGACGGGGACAGGGGGTCCCGTTCTCTGGGGGGAGGAAGCGGACGGGGAATCCCGTTCTCTGGGGGGAGGAAGCGGACGGGGAGTCCCGTTCTCTGGTGGGAGGAAGCGGACGGGGACAGGGAGTCCCGTTCTCTGGTGGGAGGAAGCGGACGGGGACAGGGAGTCCCGTTCTCTGGGGGGAGGAAGCGGACGGGGACAGGGGGTCCCGTTCTCTGGGGGGAGGAAGCGGACGGGGAATCCCGTTCTCTGGGGGGAGGAAGCGGACGGGGAGTCCCGTTCTCTGGTGGGAGGAAGCGGACGGGGACAGGGAGTCCCGTTCTCTGGTGGGAGGAAGCGGACGGGGACAGGGAGTCCCGTTCTCTGGTGGGAGGAAGTGGACGGGGACGGGGAGTCCCGTTCTCTGGGGGGAGGAAGCGGACAGGGAGTCCCGTTCTCTGGGGGGAGGAAGCGGACGGGGACAGGGGGTCCCGTTCTCTGGGGGGAGGAAGCGGACGGGGAATCCCGTTCTCTGGTGGGAGGAAGCGGACGGGGAGTCCCGTTCTCTGGTGGGAGGAAGCGGACGGGGACAGGGAGTCCCGTTCTCTGGTGGGAGGAAGCGGACGGGGACGGGGGGTCCCGTTCTCTGGTGGGAGGAAGCGGACGGGGACAGGGAGTCCCGTTCTCTGGTGGGAGGAAGCGGACGGGGACGGGGGGTCCCGTTCTCTGGTGGGAGGAAGCGGACGGGAACAGGGAGTCCCGTTCTCTGGTGGGAGGAAGCGGACGGGGACGGGGAGTCCCGTCCTCTGGTGGGAGGAAGCGGACGGGAACGGGGAGTCCCGTTCTCTGGGGGGAGGAAGCGGACGGGGAGTCCCGTTCTCTGGGGGGAGGAAGCGGACGGGGACGGGGAGTCCCGTTCTCTGGTGGGAGAAAGCGGACGGGGACGGGGAGTCCCGTTCTCTGGTGGGAGGAAGCGGACGGGGACGGGGAGTCCCGTTCTCTGGGGGGAGGAAGCGGACGGGGACGGGGAGTCCCGTTCTCTGGTGGGAGAAAGCGGACGGGGACGGGGAGTCCCGTTCTCTGGTGGGAGAAAGCGGACGGGGACGGGGAGTCCCGTTCTCTGGTGGGAGGAAGCGGACGGGAACGGGGAGTCCCGTTCTCTGGGGGGAGGAAGCGGACGGGGAGTCCCGTTCTCTGGGGGGAGGAAGCGGACGGGGACGGGGAG
Organism: Antrozous pallidus; assembly: GCA_027563665.1. Classification (NCBI taxonomy): domain Eukaryota; kingdom Metazoa; phylum Chordata; class Mammalia; order Chiroptera; family Vespertilionidae; genus Antrozous; species Antrozous pallidus. Next base: position 71,513,205 of record CM050523.1, read on the forward strand.
TCCCGTTCTCTGGTGGGAGAAAGCGGACGGGGACAGGGAGTCCCGTTCTCTGGTGGGAGGAAGCGGACGGGGACGGGGAGTCCCGTTCTCTGGGGGGAGGAAGCGGACGGGGACGGGGAGTCCCGTTCTCTGGTGGGAGGAAGCGGACGGGAACGGGGAGTCCCGTTCTCTGGGGGGAGGAAGCGGACGGGGAGTCCCGTTCTCTGGGGGGAGGAAGCGGACGGGGACGGGGAGTCCCGTTCTCTGGTGGGAGGAAGCGGACGGGGACAGGGAGTCCCGTTCTCTGGTGGGAGGAAGCGGACGGGGACAGAGTCCCGTTCTCTGGTGGGAGGAAGCGGACGGGGACAGGGAGTCCCGTTCTCTGGTGGGAGGAAGCGGACGGGGCAGGGAGTACCTTCACGCCTGCGATCTCAATCATGAACATGGCCGCCCCGAGGACGTGGCCGGCGTGGTAGCACCAGAACTTGATGCCCGCGACCTCCTTCACCTCGTGGAAGTTGATGGTCTCGATCTTGTCCATGCTCTCCTCCAGATCGGTCTCGGTGTAGAGCATGTCGTCCGCCGAGATGTTACTGCGCGTCCCAGGTCCCGCAGGAAGAGCCCCGGGCGAGATTAAAAAGTCTTGTAACCCAAAGAAACTACTGATGACGTGTCTACGAGTTTATTTCCTCAAATTATGCTGTATGTGTCGTATTATCTAGACTGTCTTTGCCACACTGTGTGCTGTTTTGCTCTGCAGGTACAATGAAAACTTGAGTGTGTACAACTAGGAAGCGTAATTTTCAGCACAGCACACAGTAAACTAAGCAAAGTGCTCTTTAGGATAGTACTTCTCAACCTCTGTTCCGTCCCAACGCCCCCGAGAGAACCCCCCCGAGAGAAACCCCTCACACGCTGACCCAGGACAGAGGTCCTGACTCAGTGACGTGAAAAGATTTCTCTACGCAGGTTAGTGTAACTTTTCTTCTGAAGATTATGCTAATGACTATGCTAATGACTCCCAAGACAGCACGAGAGAGTAGTGGGTAAGGACACGGGCTCTGGAGCCAGTCTGCGTGGGTCTCAGTCCAGCTTTGTCTCCGACTGAGACCGCTGTGGGTAAACCGCCTGACCTCTCTGTGCCTATGCCCACACATCCCATCGCCTGGAAAGTGGGATTCGCAACAGAACCTACGCCACGAGGTTCACGTGAAGGTTAAATGAATTAAGCACGTTAAGAACCGAGGACTGCGTCAGCATGTGGTAAGCAGCATCAAAGTGTTAACGAGTATCTTTACTACTGACGATAAATCTTCCGTTCTTTTGTATTTACATATGAAGAATAACAAACGGCATCTTGCAATGCTTGGAATACACACATTCAACGGTAAACTTTTGAAGACTGATCATCTGTGTGGCAGGGATCACAAAAATGCTACAAACTTTCTGATAAAAGAAGTTCTCCTCTTGCAACTGGAAAAAACCTCCCCAGGGAAAATTTTTCATTTAAGGTAGTCAATTTGCTTTGATCAAATAACCTAAAGTAAGACCAGTATATATCACTGACTAGCGTGTTCGGTGTTGACATTTATAGAACAGTGTTGCTGTACCTTATAATCCGCCTAAATCACAAAGACTTAAAAAGAATGTTAGAACTACATAAGGACTTCAAGGCCAGAAGGTGCTGGGTTCACAGCGGGTATCTGACAAGCAGTTACCGAATGACTAAATGAAGGACATCCTGGTGAATAAACAGCGTCTTGTCCCCAAAACCCAAACGGCCTGTTGTTGAGCTACGTGCGTGACAGGCTCCCGGAGCGGCTCACCTGACTTTGACGTAGTCTGAAAGCAGCCATCGGTAGATGGCTTTAGTAGCGTGCGTCATGAACGTCCTTCCTTTGAAACTTGTCTTCTGCAGAAACCAGGGCAGAGCTCCACAGTGATCCAAATGGAAGCTAGAGAAGGAGAGAGATCCTGTCAGTTCTCAAACAGCACCCGTCACAGAGACGGGGGGGGGGGGGGGGGGATAAGTGTGAGAGAAAGACAGCGAATGTATTTCCAAACACCAACGACTGTGTCGGCGACAGTCAGGGGCGGGAGAAGAACACGCCCGGCTCTCCCCGGCCGGCTGCCGAGAGCCGGCTGCCGGGGTGACAAGCCCCGCAGGGGCCTAACGCTGCCGCTGTTTGTGGACGAGGCTCCTGTTGGGTGCGACAGACCGCGCCCTCAGGAGCCTGGGGAAGGCTTCCCGGCCTCCCGCTGCCCAGCGGTCCAGGGCAAGGCTCTGTCTGCCCCGGAGGGAGGGAAACAAACTCCCCCTAAACGGCCCAGGCTGGGACGGCCGTGCAGAGTGCTGCCTCCGGCCCAGACGTCTGCCGTTCGCTTCCCGCGGAGGAGGCCCTTGTAAACTGCAGAGCCTCAGCGCCGGGGGAGGGTGACTGTCACAGAAGGGCCTGTGGAGGACGGGGCCGTCGGTGCGGAGACACGCACTGACTAATGAGCAGCAGGTCGATCTCGGCCGGGTCAATTAGGTCGATGTAAGGGAGCGCGTCCATTCCTTCCAGGCCAGGGTGGATCCCACAGTCCAGCTGCAAGAGACAGAAAGATGGTTTCCTTAAACAAACACCTTTTACTAAAATCCACCCACTGAACAGACAGTGTTTTAACTGACCCGTCACACACATAATCAAAATGGACTCTACAGCTGAAACCGGTTTGGCTCAGTGGATAGAGCATTAGCCTGCGGACTGAAAGATCCCGGGTTCGATTCCGGTCAAGGGCATGTACCGTGGTTGCGGGCACATCCCCAGTGGGGAGTGTGCAGGAGGCAGCTGATCGATGTTTCTCTCATCGATGTTTCTGACTTTCTATCCCTCTCCCTTTCTCTCTGTATAAAATCAATAAAATATATTTTTTTAAAAAATGGACTCTACATACGAGCGTTTGGGAACATAATTCTTATTAAACCCCAGAGGCCCGGCGCACACATTTGTGCCACAGGGGTCCCTCAGCCTGGCCTGCGCCCTCACAACCGGGAATCCCGCCGTCTGACATCCCTCGAGAGGTGCAGTGGTGCGTGAAGCGGCAGGCGGCTGGGGAGGAGCCCCGAGCCCTGGGCTGCTCCCGCTCACCCAGGCCTGCAGCGCCGTGACCCCCACACCTGGAACCCCCCCCCTCCGCCCGCAGAGCAGCAGTCCCACCATGGGAGCGCACTGGCCACAGGGGAGCAGCTCCTGCGTTGAGCGTCTGCCCCTGGTGGTCAGTGCACATCATAGCGACTGGTCTAACGGTGCACCAGTGGCTTAGGGTTTTCTATATGGAGAAGACGGGAAATACGCTACGACTAAAACTCTAACTTTCCATATAAATCTGAAATACAGCTCACGTTTAGGGTCACAAGACACAAACACAAGATATCCTCCCCCTGACTAGTTTTTACAGTCACTCTAACAGCAAATAAACTTGTTTTCAAGAACTTTGATGTCAGCCGAGACCGGTTTGGCTCAGTGGACAGAGCGTTGGACTGCGGACTGAAGGGTCCCGGGTTCGATTCCGGCAAGGGCATGTGCCGTGGCTGCGGGCACATCCCCAGAGGGGGGCGTGCAAGAGGCAGCTGATCGATGTCTCTCTCTCATCGATGTTTCTGACTTTCTATCCCTCTCCCTTCTGCTCTGTAAAAAATCAATAAAATATATTAAAAAAAAAAAAAAGAACTTTGATGTCAGAAGATGGTGGGCATTTTAAAAGTTTATAGGTTTACTGCCAGAACTCACTGATCTCCAGGTCAATTATTAGAAATGGGAAACTTTCCCAATCAGTGCAATGTAAGTATTTTAAAGCATTTGGGAACAACTTATTAAGGGTTGGTCATTAATGAGTTATCCCACTCACTCTGGAGCTATTTCTACCAAATTCTATCAATTTCTACAACATCAACACAATTAATGACTAAAAAGACGACCACGTAGGACGGGTCCCTGGTCTGTCAGGACGGGGAGCAGAGAGGTGGAGCTGAAGGAACATGAGGGTGGCCTCTCCAAGGAGGACCACGCACCATCTCTTCGCACCCCTCTGCCTCCAGATGAGGAGGGGGGCTCGGAGAAGCAGGCTGCCTTGCCCCTTGCGAGCGGCCATAATGCCAACGTGGGCATCAAAGCTGCCAAAGCAGCCTCTAGCGTCACAGTGCACGGTGTGGCTGGAGCTCTGTGTTCCCGGGGGGTCTGCCACGGGGGGTGGGGTGGGGTGGGGTGGGTTGGGAGGGGTGGGGGTGGGGCGGTTAGGAGGCCAGACCCTCGTGAGTGGAAGAGGGACTTTCTGAGCCACAGTTCAGGAGATCTGGTGGACAATTTTACGTCACAGAATGCACCTTCTCAGTTTATGGAATGTTTTGTCAAATTGCCAAGTAGAAATGTGTGTTTGTTTTTCGCATTACCATTTTATAGCACAGAGCGCATATACCAACTAAGAGATCTGTCTGCAGGCTGAACAGCCAACAGCTGCACTGGAAAAGCACCAGCACCCAACCGGGACACCATCCCTTCACCAGACCGCAGGGCGACAGTTACCATTATTTTTCTTCCTTTGAACTCCAGGATGATGCACGACCGGCCCACCTCCTGCCCAGCTCCCCTGTGAACATGCAGGGGGAGAAAGGAAAACAATCAAAATCAAGCCCACAGATTCCAGCTTTCTTACAGCTTACACTGCCTCTCCCCCTTCCCCTTCCCTCCCTCCCCCCTCCCTCCCCCGACAACTCACTGAGGGCGGTGAGAGTCCCATAAGGTCAGGGCAGGACAGTGACGGTGGGGTGCGGGGACAGAGGAGCGGCGGCCTTTGGGGGCGCAGGGCTGTGCCGCTGTTAAAACTGGAGAGATGGCGCAACAGACTGAAGCCCACCCCTGAGTGTAAGGGTACGATGGTGCATTGAGAATGCGGGTAGCGGCCACAGATCACTTCACAACACGCTCAGAATCGGCATTTAGGGGTAAGCCTGGAAGCACTGCACAACTCTCTCACTCTGATCACGACACACATTTGCCAGAGGGTAAACGGGAATGACCTCTGAACCCTGTGAGCCTCGGGCCTTGCCTTTCACCTTGCTATTTCAGTATCGTTGATGCTGTTATAAAACAAAACCCAGAGCCCTGACCGGTGTGGCTCAGTGGACAGAGCGTCACCTGTGGATCGAAGGGTCCCAGGTTCGATTCCGGTCAAGGGCACGTATCTTGGATACAGGCACATCCCCAGTAGGGGGTATGTGCAGGAGGCAGTTGATTAATGTTTCTCTCTCATCGATGTTTCTAACTCTCCCTCTCCCTTCCTCTCTGTAAAAAATCAATAAAATATATTTTTAAAAAAACCAAACAAAAACCCAAAACTTACTCCAGCCTGCCCTCCCTTACTCCTTGGCCATTTTGCAGCCATCCAACTAGGAATCTGCGTTTTCCTAACACCCCCATTAGCTCCCATCCTTCCCAACACATCTCATCAGTATACAGTTCTAAAGGTTCCATTCCTTCTCTCTCTAACCTATCTTTCTCATTTCACTCACCCCAAGCTCTTGCTGCTTACCCCTTGGGTTACTTTCACCCCTAGATTCCCGCCACTGACCCCATCCTTTCATTTATCTGCTACACAGCTGCTGCCAGCAGCAGTCTTCCCTCTTCCCCACCCCTCACTCCCCCTGGATCCCCACCCTGCTTCAAAGCCTTTGCAGGCTCCCTGTAACTGCTGATGAAAGCCAAACTCCCCCAGCAGTGTCCAACATCCTTCCTCAGATGGGCCCTGCTGGCCTCGCCCATCTCATCCACCAATCTTTTATCCATGGCCGGAGAAACGTGGCCCCAAAGGGTGACCACTCTCATTTCACACGTGCCACTTCCTGTGGCAGGAACATCCCTGCCCCCGTCCTTTACCTGTCTGTGATTCCTCCTCACTCTTTAAGGCTCAGCCCGCGCACCTTTTCCAGGATGCGTGAGAAAGCATTCTCTCCCCTTTTCCAAGCTCCACGGCACTCGCTCAGCTGCCACGACTGCCGGTGGTTATAACAGTAACTGTGCACTGAGAGGTAACCGTGCACTGAGAGACGGTTACTGGCACAGCAACGGCTGCTGTTATTCCCACGGAGGACACAACAGGGTTCGGATCTCAGGGCTGACTGCGGCTCTCCAGGGCTGACTGCGGCTCTCCCGTAGCTTTTCATTTTGTGCTGCGATTCCCGCCAAAAGGGTGCATTTGGGCACCTTGGCCCGCCCGCTCATCTGTATCCCCAGTGCACTGAGTGGTGCCTGACACCTGGCAGCGAGCACAGGAGGAGCGAAACCTGCGTTATTTCCCCGGCAGGTGCGCAACAAGTCCACATCGGATACATGGCAAGTAGGTAACTGAAGGGACATGAGCCATGGAGTGGCCTTTCTAATGAGGACCTTTTGAAAAATGGAGATCCTTTCAACCTTTTGAAAAACGCATACATCCATGTTGTGCTGACACGTACCAGTAAATCTGCGTGCGGGTTCAAACTGCTTCGGTGCAGAGTATGCGCCCCGCATCGCCATCTCCCTTTCTAAGTGGCACTCCAGGTCTGCCCAGCGCTGCCCCCGCCCCCCCCCCCCGGAAAGACCAGCCCGCTCACGGACACCCAGGGCTGGGCTCTGTCCCCAGTACCTCTGCTCTCCTTCCTAGCCCGCTTTCTCCCGTCCTCATTCCCACCCTAGGGTCTGAGCGCCACACGGAACCAAACCCCAACTTACTTCCCCCTCTTTCGCATTCTGGCAAATGTTAAGTCCGGGAGGTCCTAAGAAGCAAGACTGCGATCTTTCTCGCAGCGCTACAGCCTCATCCGGGCCTCACCTCGGCCCGCCCGCAGCAGCAGCAGCAGGTCCCTCAGGGGCTGCCACTCTCCGGCCTGTGGGAAAGCGCCCCTTAGAGGCACCCCACCCCCAATTCCAACACTCTTCCCTAAGATCGGAGAAAAAGCACAATCCCATTCAACCCAGCAGGCCCCTTCCGACCTACAGTTCTCCAAACCCCTTCAGCAGCCGCGGACCCGGGGCAACGGAGGCGGCCAGCCATCCCGTTACCCGTCCCCGCCTCTCGCTGGTCGCTTACAGGGGCCGGATGAGCAGCTGGTCACTCTCCTCCGCGGGAATGGCAGACATCTCGGAAGTCCGAAGGCGACGCCGAGGGGAGCAACAGGTCGCGGGAGCCTTTCTATATTGGAAGCATAGCCACCGGGGAACCGAGCTAGGAAGAACCCCAACTACAGAGAGCACAACTTCCGGCGCTCCGGCGCCCGCGGTGCTAAGCTCCTCCCCTCTACTTCCGGTCGAGATCCCGCCTCGCGAGGTTCCTCCCCACTGGGAAGCCCAAGACTTGGGTCGGAGGGTCAGGAGTGCGCCTGCGCGAGGTCTCGGAGGCGGGCCTGGTGGGCGGGGCCAGAGGACCGGAAAAGCTGGCGCTGGAATCCGGAACGGGAGCGACTGCCCCCGCGCGGGCCGCGAGGCGGTGGGCGTCCGACCGCAGACGACCCCGGGGATGGGCCAGCGGCTGTGAGGTGAGGCCCCTCGCCGCGCCTGGGCTGAGCCGGGCCGGGAACGCGGGCCCCGAGGGCGGATGGGTGGGGCCGCTGTGTCTACGGGGACCCGCCCTCCCTGATCGGGAATCTGTGCCCCGAGGCGGCGCGTGATGGGCGGCGGAGCCGGGGCCTGCGGGAGGATGCGGTGCCCTGCGTGACCCTCTCTTGTCTGGGCGGGGACTGCAGCTGCTGTGACCACGGTGTCGCGCGTGGGAGCGCCACGGGGCTGCCCGCCGTGTCCGCCTCTGCTGTGGGGCGCTGAGGCGCACCCGCTTCCCGAGCGGGCGCCGGTTGGCTTCTCTGCCGCTCGGGGCGGGGAGGTGCCTGCCTTGTCTGTCGTCCTGAGCCCCCGCGTGTGGCGGGCACAGCACCGGCGAGGAGGCGGGCGGCGGCTGGGGGGCGCAGAGCCGGCCCGTCAGTCCCAGGCGTGGCCCCACCCACCGTGGTGGTCCTGGCGGCCGCGTTTAAAGGGGCCGCACCCCCGCCGCCTGGATGGGCGCTTCTGCCGCCTGGGTGGGCACCCCGCACGACGTCTTCTGTGCCCAGCCCTGCCGCTTCCAGGACGCGCACCGGAGACACTGAGTCGCGGTGTCTGGAACTGACTCATGAGAAGCGAGGCGTTCAAGTATTTCGAGGATTAAATAGCATCTGTCTGTTGCTTCTGAAAACAGTGCCCGTAGGAATGACACCTCTAGGTATGACCAGGTTTCTGCCCTTTTGGGGTTAATTTTTATTTTTTAAAATATATTTTTTTTGTTTTTTTTAAATGTATTTTATTACTTTTTTTACAGAGAGGAAGGGCGAGAGATAGAAAGTCAGAAACATCCATGAGAAACATCCATCCGTTGCTGCCTCCTGCACACCCCCTACTGGGGATGTGCTCGCAGCCAAGGTACATGCCCTTGACCGGAATCGAACCCGGGACCCTTCAGTCCACAGGCCAACACTGTAGCCACTGAGCCAAACCGGTTTCGGCAGATTTTTAAAATTTGAAAAAGTTAGAGTGAGAATAAGAGTAGTATCCAAATCCTGTGTCCCGATGTTTTTTTAAGTGAGAGAGGGGCATTACTAGTTTTTATGCCCGGTCTGCACAAAGCGATTTGCATTTTTCTTGGTATAACTGAACATTTGTCTTTCTAGGGGGCTCCTCTGGACCGAGCTGTAGTGAAACATGTTTCGGAAAGGCAAAAAGCGACACAGTAGTAGCAGCTCCCAAAGTAGCGAGATCAGTACTAAGAGCAAGGTAGGGGCTGGAGCCGGCCAGCCGGGCGAATTCAGTTTCTCCTGACGTTGCATGACGGATACTAACGTGGCAGACCTGCTGGTGTAGCCTGCAAACTAGGTGTGTTTGAACACTCTTTTTTTTTTTTTGCAGCAGACACACAGTCTGTGCCTGATTTCATTTTGTCTCGTTAGATTTTCTGAAATCCTTACCTCCACTCACCGAGGCGGGGCAGGACCCGCGAATGGTCTTGTTGAAACGAACGCCCACTTTTTATTTATTTTTTTTTTTTTTACGGGACAGAAATTGCATGCAACTCAGGGGCTGCGCTCCTCGAATCCTAGGGTTTGCGGTGTGTGTGTGTAGCTGTAGTTCCGCACTAACGCGTATGCTGCTTTGTGCGTTGCTGGGCAGTTCTGTCGGTTTTTCTTTGCATGTCACATTGGCGCGCTGGCCTGCCGGCCCGCTGGGGACCGGCGCTGGTCGGGATTTTGCGGAAGCGCTGGGGTGGGGAGCAGAAGCCCCGATCAGATGGGGGGTGGTCTGGGGTGTTGACGAGGTGTAACCCGGGTAAATCCCTTCGCCTCTCCGGTCGCTGCTCACTTGTTAAGCAGGGAGCCCTCCCCGCCGGCTCTCCGCACAGGTTCTCCGTGGGTTCGGGGGAGATAAGGGGGAAGCCAGGTGTCCGTCTTCACACACGAGATGCATGTCGGGTGCCGTGTGAGCAGGCAGAGGGACGGGCTCGGGTTCAGGCCGGCCGTGGGGACAGCACGTGTACTCGGGACCGTGTTACCGGGAGAGCAGTTACCGGGGATTTTGCATTCGTTTGGACGTAATACGTAGTTTGGATGTTCGGGTAGAGAGCCTGAGAGAAGACAGTGATTAAACACTTGTTTGCTTCTAATTTCTCAGTCTGTAGACTCCAGCCTCGGGGGCCTTTCCCGGTCCAGCACCGTGGCCAGCCTGGACACGGACTCCACCAAGAGCTCAGGTACAGAGAAGAGCGGGGTCACGTGTCTCCCGGGGCTCACCCTTACCCTGTTTTACCTGGTGGCTCTCGTTCTCGTATGTTTGGGTTTTCTCTCTTCTCCTCTGCCATTTTTGATAAGAGTTTGGAAACGGCTCGAGAGCCGAAACCTGTTTGGCTTCTGGATAGAGCAGGGGGTTGTACAGGAGGCAGCTGATCAAGGTTTCTCTCTCTTTGATGTTTCTGACTTTCTATCCCTCTCCCATCCTCTCTGTAAAAAAAAAAATCAATAAAAATATATTTTAAACAAACAAACAAAAACAGCTCAAGAGCTGGTGGGATGAGGGTTGGGGTTGGGAGGTGGTTAGTGAAAGCCGTTGGCCGGGGCAGGTGCCAAACTGCTCTAACGGTCCCCGAGAAAGACACGGAATGCGTGCTGGGGACTGCTGGGAAGTTTCGCGATCGCTCTGTAAGAAACGGGTTGGCAGAGCGTGAGGTCTGTTGTTTATGGGGTGCAGCACACGGGCCTTGCCGACGAGGAGGATTAAGGAGCAGTTTGCCCCGAAGACACCAGCTGTCAACCCCAGGAGCACATGTGATGAAGTGTAGCGTCTCTCAGACACTTGAAGACATGTAGGCAGGCATCGAAATAAGCAGCTCATTAGCGATTAAAAGATGGCTTCTAACTACTAGCAGCTGGTCTCTAACGGGAGCTATACCATGTTCCTCTGTCTGCACTCCTCCCACTCTTCCTTTCGGGATCAGAGACGAGCCCCTCTGTAAGAGCTGGGGGCGGGGAGAGAGGGAACACGGGGTGTAAAACAGGATATGGAAGCACAGGGTCTGTTGCCTTCCAGATGCCTTTAAAATATCAGAAGTGGCTGGGCTTCTTCTTCTTACATGGACCTCGCCTACTAGTCATCACACAGTCTGTACTTCCTCCCTGCGGCAGGCAGCGTAGACATTTTGCATTGACTCAGTTTTGTAGCTCGCGCACTTCACCCTTTGCCATTGTTCAAGGGACTTCCTGTCCAGCATTATTCCTTCTGCGTTTAAAAAAAACACCTGCCTTTTCTGGTTCAATGGTAGAGACAGATTGGGCTTCCTGAATCAGAAAAGCAAGTTCAACATTAGCATGGCAAAGAGGGAGAAGGAATCAGAAAACAATTGGGTCACTGTGCATCAGAAAGGGATTCAGTCGTTATCTAGTTGACACTTTTCTCCCTTGTTTGAAACGGATAATTTACTTCCGGATAATTTACTGCCGTCGAGGTTTTCATAGTTAGCAATGTCGTAACTGAGGGGAAGGTTAGTGAAATTGTAAGTTCTTTCCCATTGCATAAAAAGTTCTCTGTCGGGAGATTTATCTTGGTTACAGTCCGTTGGTTACTTGGGGAGGGGTTGGGGTCCTGACTCTGACCCGGGCTCCCGTTCGCCGTCAGGACAAAGCAACGGCAACTCGGACGCCTGTGCGGAGTTCCGGGTCAGATACGTGGGCGCCATTGAGAGACTGAAGCCCTCTGACGGACAGAGTCTCGAAGGGCCCCTGGACCTGATCAATTACATCGATGTTGCCCAGGTAAAAACAGAAACAGCTCAGCTTGTGACGTTCTAGAGTAAACTCGTGGCTGTGGACAGAGATACTGCCTGTCCCTCAGCCGGCCACGTCAGGCTGACGATGTTCCCGACGCGGGCCGCTGGAGGAGGCACAGGCGTCCCGGGCCGTGGCCGCCGGGGAACAGACGCCGTTCCTTCCCGCAAACGGTACTTTTTACTTTTTCCTTTTTAATTTATTGATTTTTACAGAGAGGAAGGGAAAGGGATAGAAAGCTAGAAACATCGGTGAGAGAGAAACATCAATCAGCCGCCTCCTGCACCCCCCTCCCACCCCCCACTGGGGATGTGCCTGCAGCCCACACACACGCCCTTGACCGGAATCGGACCTGGGACCCTTCGGTTCGCAGGCCGACGCTCCAGCCCCCGAGCCACACCGGTTTTGGCCGTGCTTTTCACTTTCTCCTTGTCTCTGGGCGCGGGGCGCCGTGGCTGGTGACGGCCATCGGCCTGTGAGCAGTCTGCAGGCCTCCCCCATCTCCGCCGAGCCAGTGTCAGCGCCTCGAACGCCCCTCAGTGGCGGCCCACACGCCTCCTTCTTCCTGCCGTTTCCGTGCGAATTGGGGCCAAGGACATGGGGGAGGGAAGTGCGAGCCTGCTCACTAACGGGGACCTCAGGCCAGAGGACGGTTCCCAGTCAGGCCCCAGTGCCGGCCACCCTACAGCCTGTTCCCCGAAGTCCTGGCCACAGGGTCGTTGTTTCATCCTCGGGAGGAGTCTCACCCCGAGGAAATGCGCCAGCCGGACTTGCCGTGTGGCAGAGCCTTTGGGAGTCGGGGCTCCCACGCTCAGTGTCCCCAGTTCAGTTTGGAATAGGGTCGTCCCGACACATGCAAACTAACGTCGCTATCACACACCGAGAGATTGCCAGTGTTTCCCCCCAACAACACTAGGCTTATCCCCCACCCCCCAATAGGGACTGCTGAGTTTCTCCTGTCATCATAGAAACCGGGCTTGTCCAAGTTACCGGCAGTAGATGACTGTTACCCATCTTTTGGCTCCTGGAGTCGCTTTAAACCTGCGGTGAGGAGTGGCTGGCAGGTCGCCATAGCCTTGTGTGCCCCCGGAGTCAGGCGGGTGGACGCTGCTCCTTTCCCACAGTGGCTGCAAGGTGGCAGTCGGTCCCTAAAGACACTGACAGGAGCACCTACTGATGGCCACCTGGACCTGAGCTTAGAGAAGACAAGTTAGGTCGATCCCAGTGCAGGCGGGAGATCCGGCCTGTCGGATGGAGCTCACACTGCCGACCTCGAGGCTGGAGAGGGAGTAACTGTCCATCAAGCACTGTTTCCTCACCCAAACCTGGGGCGCAGGGAGCGCTGGGCAGAGTCGACCCCTGCGTGTGCTACCAAGTGGCTGTGAGCAATGGTTCCTGGGGCGCGTTCCCCGACCGAGTGCCGACACACGTGTGCACCGAGTGTTCTCCGTGAACCGCTAACCCTTCCCCGGATCCGGGGAGGTCCGAGGTTGTCAGGAGGCTTAGTCCCCGCGGGGGGAGAGGGCACCTGCAGTGGGTGGGTCTGGATTTGCTCAGATCTGTTGGCTGTAAAGGGGGGGGGGGGTTCCTGCCTCTTTGGAGACGTTCTTGCTGCGCGGCTGTGTGAGCCCCGTTCGTTGAAGAGCTGGGGTCTGTGAGCCAGGTCCGAAAGCGGACGTCACGTCCCCACCTTCACCGTGCGCCCCGCCCCTGCTTCTTCCCTCACAGCAAGATGGCAAGCTGCCTTTCGTCCCGCTGGAGGAAGAGTTCATTATGGGCGTTTCCAAGTACGGCATCAAAGTGTCCTCGTCGGATCAGTATGTGAGTGGAGAGGAAGGGTGTTCGGGCCACTTGCCGTTGGGTTTGAGCTTCCCTTGGGCCTCTCCGCGGGCCCGTGAGCTCGGAGCCCCGTCCCCTGCCAGTTCCCAAGGGCCGTCCGCCTGGGGGCTGGGCGTGGAGCACTGTCTCGAACTAGGGTCGTCTGACCCCTGTCTTCCTGGAGTTTAAGGGCCCAGGGGTAGCCCCGGGGCCCACTGCCCCACAGCCGAGCAGCTGGGGCCACCGCTGGGCGAAAACCCGATCCCGTGTTCCCAAGCCCCACAAAAAGGCGTGCACGGAGCACGTGTTCTCGGGGCCGGAGACACGCACCCCATCGGGCCTCTCCCCGCGGCAGGACGTGCTGCACAGGCACGCCCTGTACCTGATCGTGCGGATGGTCTGCTACGACGACGGCCTGGGGGCGGGCAGGAGCCTGCTGGCGCTGAAGACCACCGACGCCGGCGGCGAGGAGGTCAGCCTGTGGGTGTACCAGTGCAGCAGCCTGGTGAGCCGTCTCCTCGGTCCTATCACGTGGTTCTCCCCCACCAGACTTGCCGGGAAAGCAGGGGACGGCAGCCTTGGCAGAGGCCAAGGTGCTCTCCACGTGTCTAACCTGGCGTGACACGCACACGTGGCCGCCAGCCCGCTGTCCGGGCCTCCTGCGGGGGCACCGTGTGCCGGGGTCAGAGGCTCAGGGGGAACACCCAGCAGATGGGGGGGGGGGTCCTCTAGGGGCAGGGGCCCTGCTCTTCCTGGCTGGCCGGGGCCCTTCCAGAGGCCGCCGCCCGGTCACCGCGCCCGCCAGTCTCAGGCACACGGAAGGGACCACTGGGCGGGCTGTGGGCCAGGCTGGAAAGGTCACGCGTGGGGTTAGACGTGTCGGGGCAGGTTCGGAGCTGTGCTGGCTGGCTGGAGTTCAGGGAGAGATTTGTGAACTTTCTTCCTCTACCTTTCCCCTCACTGCAGGAACAAGCACAGGCCATCTGCAAGGTTCTGTCCACCGCCTTTGACTCCGTGTTGACAGCTGAGAAGGCGTGAGTCTGCCGCCGGCGGGAGTCGGCGTCCCGGGAAGGCAGGCCCGGCTGCTTCCCAAACTGGTGTTTGGTCTGCAGCGTCGAGCTGGCATTCCAGCACGCAGGGACCCCTCGTTCTAGGTTTCCTGGAGGGAAATGCAGCATGTGGCACATCACCCATTTGTTTTTCTATTAAAACATGTCGCTCGTTAACTGAGTCAACGATCTGATCGGGACTAAGAAAGAAACCTCACCGGTCGCTTTTCAACACCAATGAGCTTAAGCCCTAAGGGTCCGAGGCGGGCTCAGGGAGCAGGAGAGGCGAGAACTTCTGAGGAAGCCGAGGCCGCTGCGCTGTGGCCTCCCGGGCCGTGGTCTCTGGCTCAGCGCTCTGGCCTGGGCACGCGGCGCAGAAGGAGAAACTTTAAAAAGCCTGTCGTCAGCACGACCTGCCAGTCAGCCTCGGCGCCTGCCTCCGCGGGGGCAGGGGGCTGGTGAGTGAAGGGCCGTCCTTACACACAGGGTTTGGAGGATTGAAAACAAGACCGACACCACATCCGTTTAAAAGCGTTTTATTTTTTCTAGTCCAGTGACTAGTCACCAAGGGCGGGGGCGGGGGGGGCTTATTGACATGCTCTGGGTGGAACCACTGCATCGCGGACAATGAAAATAGGGGTTCGGGTTATACAGAATGTACAGTTGCTCTGCAGCTAGACCAAAGGAGTCGAGGGGTGACTTGAACATCGTACATCTCCGTGCGTCTCCGGCCGCGGCCCCCCCCCCCCCCCCCCCCGCAGGGCACACGGCCGTGCCCGTTCCCCGGCCCCCGGGCCGGATCCCGAAGCCAAGTTCCCGAGACAGACCTGACGTATAAATAGATATCTACAACCCTTTCCTTCCTCTCGCTGGCTTTTTGAAGTTTATTTGCGGAGCGCACACAAGTAGAGAAGGCTATCGGCACGGGGGTGTGAGATTTCTCTCCGAAAGAGTCCGGTTTGTGAGCCGCACGCCGCGGCGCCACCACGCGGCGGCCTGGAAAACGGGTCCTCGGGTCTGCGCCCGGGAGCTGACCGTTACTGTGGGGTGGTGGTCGCATGCTGGGCCGGGGGACCCGAGCCCTCACAGCCGGCACCGAGGAGCCAGAGGCGGGCTGTGAGGGGCGGGTGCTAAAGGCGGCGCACGGCGCGACACACATCCGTCCGCTCCTTAAATCTGCGAGAAACGCGGCCGAACGGGAGGTCCCGGCGACAGAGCCCACCAGTGAGCACAGACGGGCCTAACGCATCCACCCGGAGCTCCGACCGGCAGAGGGCAATGGCCGCGCGACGCCCCCCCCAGTTCTGCCTTCCTGACGGCGACGAAAACACGACGGTCGCAAACAGAAGCGAACGTTCCAGCCTCCCAGAGGGACCCGCACGGGCAGGCGCTCCGGCCTCGGCCGGCGGCAGAGAGCCAGCAGGCGCCGACGCCCGGCTCTCCTCCGAGGGCCACCATTCCCCGCGCGTCCCCACGAGCACGCTCGGTGACCAGGTGGAGACGTGACAGTCGAGTTCATCGAACGAACGAGCGCTGACCTGGTCACGGACAACCTAACCCCCAGCCCCGGGAGCTTAGACGGGAGGACGATACGACGCCCAAAGCGAGGCCGGGACGTCGGGGCGCGTTCCGTTCCCGGGCCTGGGTGTCCGCTGTGCTCTCGGCTACAGACTGAAGGTCAAGACCGGTGGAACCGTCAGCCCCACTGGCACGTGACACACAGACCAGACACTGGCCCGAGGGGGCGTTCTCGGGCGGGCAGGGGGGGCGGGCACACGCGGGAGGAAATGGTGGGCGGCAACAACGGAGCCCGCGCTGCGGGCCACCCGTGCGAGGGAGGGAGCCCAGGAAGGCGGTTTCCGGAACGCCTAGAGCACCCGGGTCCGTCGTCACCAGTTTCTGAGTGGATTCGGGAAACGCCGTTCCGCCCGCCTGCCGCCGATCCGATCGCGTGCGCCGTGCCGAGCTGTCTGTCGGCAGTTCCGCGGGGAGGCGGGACGGGTCACCGGTCACACGTGCGGAGCACAGGAGAGGCCCTCACCCCCGGGGCCGGGAAGCGCAAGGCTAGTGCGTCCGTTTCCGAGCTGCTGTTCCTGAACACTGGGTGGCTTCCAGAGGAAATCTTAGGGGCATTTTTTAAAACGTCTATCGGGGGGAACTGACGGCACGCCGCCTCCCGAACGGTAATTAGCCGGCGCGTCAGCGCCAGAGCCGGGCCACGGAGAGCCGGGGGGATTTCCGGGCCTCGACTCGGGTTCCGCTGCTGCTGTTGATTCGGGGTCTTGGCTGTGTAGTTAAAATAGCTTTTCAGCTCTCCTTTTAGGCAATCAAGTTTTTCCTAATAAAAGTCGAGGCATGTTTCATGAAAATCACAAATCATAAAAACGATCCATCGGTAGGTGGGAATTGCCTTTGAGTTTTAAACACGAGTGAGCGGGTGGCATCCGCGCGAGCGGGCCCGCAGGGCAGGGGGGGCATCTGGCGAGTGGGGGCGCCGACAGCAAGGCGGGCGTCGCCGCAGTCAGTCCACGATAAAGTGCACGAAGGACACGGGGAACGCTCCTTTGCGGCCGGGGTCTCCGTCGAGGTGGCCGATCTGAAAAGGAGACGTTTGGGCGGCTATAAAACGCGCAAACGCGGGGCCGGCAAGGGCGCCGCACCATTTGGAGGACTGCTCAGGAGACTCTGCTGAGAAAGGGTCACGGGGGTGAGACACCTAAGCGTATCCCCTTTCTTTGCCTCACATCGCAGAGCGGGGCCTGCCTTCCGGAAGGTTCTTCCGTGAGAGGGGCTGTCTGCAGAGCCCTCCCCTGACGAGGGCCGGCCCCCGGGGAGGCACCCGAGCATCTTTAAATCGGCAACAGCTGAGTCCGAGGCGCCAGGCAGAGCCGTGTCTTGGAAACGCATCCACCAAGAAGGCTGATGTGTGATCAGCACTGACTTAACTTCGCCCCAGGTGTTGGGGGGAGGCCCTTGAAATGTAGATTCAGTGGAGCCCCCGGGAATGAGTGGGGCCTGGGTCCACTGAAGCTCCTTTGATCTTAAGTCTTTTCAGGTGAAACCCCTTTCTGTTTTGGTATAAACAAACACTGCCTTTGGGTTGGAATTCCTTTCTCTCCATCAGAGAGCAGAGATTCCACCCGGCCCCAGCTTTATTTCTACGTCTGTGTCGTCTATTCTTTCATTTATTTCTACATCCCCAGCTCCTCTACTCAGAAACAGGACCCTACTTCTCTCTTCACGCTGGACGTGGAGAAGAGAGGAAAACCCCAACACTCCCCACCGTGTCCTGGTGGTCCTGGGGGCGGGCGGACAGGCTGGCCAGTTTTCCCTTTAACGGATGAAGAAACTGGGTGCCCGGGGTGTGTGAGCCGCGGCCACACGGTGACAACAGGGGGGGGGGGAGGGGGGCCCCGTTGGAACGCAGCCAGGCATCCGTGACGGCCAACAGACCCGCCCCTTCTCGCTCCGGGCGAACCACAGAAGCGACGCAGGTCCGACCTCGGTGTGAATCACGCGGGTAAATGGGAGTCGGGAAGAACACCAAGCGCCACCTTGTTTTCTGGGGGCGGGGCCGAGGTCACGGGGGGCCGGGTGGCCCGGGACTCACCCACCACTCCTGGTCCTCCTCCCCGTCCACCACGATCACGTCGCCCTCGGAGAAGGTCAGCTCGTCGGGGTTGTCGGCCACGCAGTTGTAGAGGGCTTTCACCCGCTTGGGCTTCAGGAGCTTGGCCTGGGTGCGAGGGGGGGGGGGGTCAGAGGTCAGCGAGCAGGATGGCCCAGCTCCCGGGCAGACACCTGGGGGCCACACGGGTTTGTCAGGATGGGGCGGCTCAGCCCGGCCGGAATGGCTCAATAGTAGAGCTCCGGCCCAGGAACCGGGAGCTCACAGCTCGATTCCCGGCCGGGGCATGTGGCTGGAAATAGGAGGCAGGCCAGCAATGATTCTCGCCGTTACTGACGTTTCTATCCCTCCCCCTCTCTCTGAAATCAATCAGAATATTTTTTAAATGATGGGCTGTGCCTAACTGGTTTGACTCGGTGCATAGAGCATTTGGTCTGTGGACTGATGGGTCCCGGGTTCGATTCTGGCCAAAGGCATGTGGGCACATCCCCAGTGGGGGGCGTGTAGGAGGCAGCTGATGGATGTTTCTCTCATCGACGTTTCTAACTCTCTATCCCTCTCTCTTCCTCTCTGTGAAAAATCAATAAAATACATTTAGAAAAAAAAGTGGAGTTCAGGGGCGGGAGTCCTGGGAGAGCCAGCCAGGAGCGTGGCGGCCGGGGCTGACGGGCGCGGGGCATCCTGGGGGTCAGGAGAGGGCTGCCCCCCCCCCGCCCCCGTGAGCTCTGGGTTGCGTCCTGCCCAGATCCAAAGACGGGGCACCCAGGAAGAAGCCGTCCCTCTCCCAGACCCCCCCTCCCCTCAGCCAGGGGAAGACCCGCTTCCTCCGCGCCCCCGGGGAGCCACCCGCACCCTGGCCGGAGCGGGAGGCCGAGCCGGTGAGCCCTTACCGCCTGCGACTTCCTGGGCATGGGCGCGGGGGGCTGCGGGGCCGGCGGGCCGGACAGAGGACCCAGGGCGTCCATTCCGGAGGTGTCCGCGGCTGCGGGACAAACGCGTCAGTTCAGGGGCCCCCGAGGCCCAGCACGGGGCAGACGCCGCCCTCGGAAGCCCGTGGCGGGCTGGGAGGACGGGGTTCCCGAAACGCTCGTCTGTTGAGGGGGGCGTCCCCCAGGCAGACAGCCTGCGGCGGCCACGCACCCTCTGTGGGGCGTGCGGGGGCCAGTGAGACAGATGGGGCGCCTCCTGCAACCCGTGGTCCCTGCCGGGGGCTCAGGACCCAGGACGGACGGCGGGGGGGCAGCCGGGCCCGCACACAGGGCTGACCCCCCCGCCCCGTGCCGCCACCAGCCCGGGGGGAGGGAGCCCAGCCCGGACGGAGGCTTACCGGGGCCTCTCGGCGGGCCTTTGGCGATCAGTGGGGCTGGCTTGTCAGTCCTACAGAGAAGGGAGGACAGATCTGCTGACAGCGGAGACCAGAAGGCATGCACCCCCCCCCCCATCGCCGTCTGCTCCGGCTGCACTGGGTGAGCCGACCCGGTAACTGTCTCTAACCACGGCCGGCGGCTCCAGGCTGAGCGCCGACCTAGGAACCAGGCCACCCCCCCAAACAGGGGGCGCCCTCCTGAGACCAGGGAGCAGCCAGAGGCCCGGAACCCGGACCCCCCGCACAGGACGTGGTCCTAAAGGACAGACGCTGGGGAAGAGCAAACAGGGTTTACAAGGCCTCCCGCGCTGTCCCCGAG
This sequence comes from Antrozous pallidus, assembly GCA_027563665.1. Lineage (NCBI taxonomy): Eukaryota > Metazoa > Chordata > Mammalia > Chiroptera > Vespertilionidae > Antrozous > Antrozous pallidus. Next base: position 71,532,717 of record CM050523.1, read on the forward strand.
AGCGGGGAGGCGAGCCGCGCGGGGCTCTTGGGAAGAGCCGGCAAACGCGGCGCCGGAAGCCGAGAGCTTTCACATGTACTGCCGGCCGCGTTCACTCCCCCTTCTCCCGAGGAACAGCGTTAGAACAGCTTAAACCGAAGCGACGAAGAGCAGGAGGAGGAGCAGGAACAGTCCTGGGAGCGGCCGGTGCAGGGATGAACCACCAGCAGCCTCGTCCTGGTCCCCGGAGGAAGGAGGAGGAGGAGGAGGATAGAGGAAGCGGAGGAAGAGGAAGGAAGGAGGAGGGAGGAGGAAGGAAGGAGGAGGGAGGAAGAAAGAGGAGGGAGGAGGGGGGAGGAGGAGGAGGGGGACAAGGGAGGAGGGGGGGAGGAGGAGGAGGAGAAGGAAGGGGAGGGAGGAGGGAGGAGGAGGGAGGAAGGAGGAGGAAGAAGGAGAAGGAAGGAGGACAGCCGGGCCCGAGTGAACTTGAGCCCCGGGCCTCGGGACAGGGGGATCGGGGCACAGACAGGAGATGGGCCAGTGGCCGCTGTGGGGAATGGGAGGGCGCAGACACAGCTGCACTCCCAGCCCCAGCCTCCAGGTGGCGACACAGGACCAGCGTTGGCCAAGGGGCCTGCGCATCAGCCCCAGCCAAGGAGGGTAGCACACGGGCCGGCCTCTTTCCCTCAGGAGAGACCCGGGCCCGGGGCGGGGAAGATGGTGCCGGGAGAGGTGGGCCGGGCCAGGGTCTCCGACTCCCCCCTTGGCACTACCGTTCCCGCAGGAGCACGGACCCAGCGCCGTCTGGGCAAGAGGTGAGCTCTCCCCTGTGACTGCTGGGGGGGGTGGGGGGGGGCGGTCAGAGCAGCCAGCGTGCCCCAAAGGAAAGGAGAGGCCAGGGGACCGGGCAGCTGACGAATACGAATTGTTTGAGAGCCGAGAATGGAGCCAGGCCGGGCTGCTCAGAGGCTGGAGCCAAGGCTGCCTGCGGGCTCCATCTCCAGCCGGGCACATACGAGAAGCCGCCAATGAATGCGTTAGGGACACAGCAAACCAACGTCCCCCCGGCTCTGAAATCAATCAGTTAGAACCGAGAGCGAGGAAAAAACAGAAGGCGTTAAAATAACGCTGCTGAAAACGGTGTGGCTCAGTGGACGGAGCGCCGGCCTGCGGACTGAAGGGTCCCGGGTTCGATTCCGGTCAAGGGCATGTGCCTTGGCTGCGGGCACATCCCTAGCGGGGGGTGTGCAGGAGGCAGCTGATCGATGTTTCTCTCTCATCGATGTTTCTGACTCTCCATCCCTCTCCCTTCCTCTCTGTGAACAAAATCAATAAGATGTATTTTAAAAAGTAAAATAAAAATCCCGGTAATTTATGTTCGAGACACCTGAGACCCGAAGGAACCGCCCATGTCACTTCTCCGTCCCGCACAGCAGCCGGCGCCTGCACGCTCTCCGCAGACAGAGCCGCGGCCACGTGGAGGCCCCCGAGTGCGCGCGGCGAGGCCGGCCGGCGGCCAGGCTCGAGGGGGCGGGCGGGGGCGGGCGGGGAGCGTACCCCGGAGCAGGCCTCCTCTGCGGGAGGCGGCTGGGCGGCTGCGGCAGCGGCGGGGCTGTGTTCTTGCCCGGCGGGCCCCCCGGCGGGGTCGGCTTGCTCTGCTGGCTCAACGCTTCCAGGGCTCCGGCCATCTTGGCTGCGGGCGCGGGCGTCGTGGGAGCCAGGGGGTCTGCGGAGAGCGGAGGGGACGGGGGACAGAGGGTCACGTCCGGGCGTCACGCCGGCCTCCCCTCTTCGGCAGCGCGGCGTCGCCGTTTCCCGAGCAAAAGCCCGCGTTCCCTGCAGAGTCCACGCGGGCAGCGCTGCGGGAGCCCCCCACGCCCCGATGTGGGCTCCCACGTCCCGACGGGCCGGGGCCGGCCACCTGGACCCGGGGGCCCTGCTCTGCTACCGGAGAGAATCCTCTCCCCGTGCTCCCCGGGTCCGGACGGTCCCCCGCGTGCTGCCGTCGGGGAGAAACGCACCCCAGAATCCAAACGACTGTGCCCCACGCCCGCCCCGCCCTGCGGCCAAAGGAAAGCAGGCCTGGCTGATGGGGCGGGGGGAGGGGGTGCTGCCGAGATGCGCCGGGACAGAGGAGCCGGTGGGGGAGCCTGGGCTGGGCTGCCCTCGGGGGTGACAGCGGGGAGGAGGCCGCAGGGCCGGGGGACACCAAGAGCCACGTCCCGCCGCAGCCCGGGCACCGTGGAGTCTGTGCGGGTGGCCAGGCCCCAGGGCACTCCCCGCCCACCCGCAGCCGCAGCCCCGCAGCCCCAGGAAGCAGGCCGGGGCCGGAGCCGGGGCCGGAGGGGGGGCCGGGGCGGCACGTACTGGCGGACGTCACGCGGAGCGGGGGCAGCGGCGGGTGCACGGCGGGCGGGTCGGACGAGGAGCGCTGGCGGCCGGCGCCGTCCACGCTCACACAGTTCGTCTTCCACGGGGTGCTGGCGGCGGTGGCCTGGGCTGCACAGCACACACGTGCACACAGGCGCACACACGAGTCACACAGGCGCACACATGAGTCACACAGATGTGTGTGTGCGCGCACACACACACACACACACGACAAAAACAGAAACACAACACGACGTTACTGACCCGCTAGAAGCCAGTGGACCTTCTAGAAGCAGCAGGGCCCGTCAGTAAACATTCCTGCTCGCCCACGGCCACGACTACCCCCACGGCCACGGCCACGGCCACCCACACCCCCCCACGGCCACGGCCACCCCCACCACCACCCCACGTGCTGAGGACGCAGGGGATGCCCAGCTGGTGGCCTCTCAGGCAGACTGAATGGACAAAGTCCCTCCCCGTGGGGATGGACACGGCCTCCACGGGGGCCGGGGTGGCCCCGACAGGAACGGGGAGACCTCCGGGGGCCGCAGGGCGAGTGCCGTCACCAGAGCAGGAGCGGCCCCCGAATCGCACACAGAGGGCAGGAGAGCCCCAAGCTCTCACGCTGAGACGTCAGGAATCCAGAGGAAGACCAACAGCTTCCACCTTTCCTCTGGCCGCCCCGCCCCAGCAACGGCAGAGTGACGGGGGCGCAGCTGCGGGACAGCCTCCCATCCAGTGTGGGGGAACCCTGCCTTGGGTGCGGGCCCGGGGGGCTCTGCCAGGGCGGGGAGCAGCTGTTTCGGGGGCCCGCCTGGCGCGGGGCCCGCCTCCAGCTGGTGGGTCCTCCCCGAGGGTCTGCCTCAGTGCCTGGACGACAAGCTCAGAGCCTCCTCTGGGCCCCTCGCCGTGTGTGTGTGTGTGTGTGTGTGTGTGTGTGTGTGTGTATGTGTGTGTGTGTGTGTGTATGTGTGTGTGAGTGTGTGTATGTGTACGTGTGTGAGTGTATGTGTACGTGTGTGTGTGTATGTATACGTGTGTGTGTGAGTGTGTGTGTGTGTGTGTGTGTGTGTGGGGGGGGGGGGGGACTGAGGTGCCGGGACAGCGGGGAGGTGGCCAGCCACACAGGAGCACAGACCCTGCCAGCCCCCGCTCGGCCCAGGCCGCCACCACACGCCCCTCCCAGGGGGCAACGGCCCCACGAGCGAATCCGGGATTCTCTGTGAGCACCGCAGCCCAGGCAGCCCCAGAGCCTGGACATGATGGCCCCGAAGTCCCCCAATCCTGTCTCCCCCGGAGCCCCCGAATCCTGTCCCTCCCCGGAGCCCCCCAATCCTGTCCCTCCCCAGAGCCCCCGAATCCTGTCCCTCCCCGGAGCCCCCCAATCCTGTCCCTCCCTGCAGGCCCCCCAAGACGGCTGGCCACGAACCTGCCTTCAGGAGCAGCGTGGCCAGCGAAGCTTTTGTGCCGAGAAAAGGACTTAACTTGGGGAGCTCACTTCCCACCGTCCCCCAAAATGGAACAGACCGCCGAGCCCACTGGCCATGCCGCCAGGTGAGCGCGTGGGTGGGGAGCGCGTGGGTGGGGAGCGCGCGGGTGGGGAGCGTGTGGGTGGGGAGCGCGCGGGTGGGGAGCGCGCGGGTGGGGAGCGGCTGTGGCTCGCCCGGTGCTGGCGGGGCCACAGGGGCTACTCTGTGTTTTCAGGTTTTTACAAGTTCACACGCGTTCCCCCTCAGGCCCTTGGGGATCAGGGCGATAAGGAACAGTCCCAGGTGCCACAGGCCGGGGGCAGGGGGGCGGGAGGGGGTGGGGGGAGAGGGAGCGAGAAGAACGGAGGCAGAGGAAGGACGGAGGGCGAGAGTGAAGCCAGAGGGGCCAGGAAGCGGGGTGGCAGGCGACCAGCCCACAGCAGCGCCTGGAGCCATTCCCCCCCCGCCCCCTCCCCCAACCTGCCGCCCGGGGACCCGCACCCCGTGTCCCACGGAGGCCACCTGCGCCCAGAACAAGGACCGGGTCCCGTGTGCGGCCCCTACAGACGCATGACAGCGTTTCTTTGGAAGCAAACCAGCGGACCGCACGCCGGAGGCCCTGGCGCCCCCCGTGGGGGCGAGCAGCTGCCCCTCCCCACCCCAAACCCGCCCAGCCCCCCACGGCCCGCCCCGGGATCAGTACCTTTGGCCACGTTCCGCGGGGGCAGCGGGGGCGCGCTGGCGGCGCCGGGGGCGGCGGGCTGGCCGGGCGCCGGGGGGCCCAGGACGGCTCCATACGTCTCGTTCTGCAGGATGCTGGGCGCGAAGCCCCGCGGCTTGTCTTTGGCGGGGCCGGCGGCGTCTCTGGCCAGCGCTCCGGTGCCGGGGCCCGGCTGATAGAAGCTGACTGGCCGGTCCTCCCGTCGGCTGGGGCTGGGCTGTGGGAGGCGGCAGGTGTGGGCCACACGGACACGGCCACGCGGACACAGACACGCGGACACGGCCACGCGGACACAGACACGCGGACATGGCCACGCGGACACAGACATGCGGACATGGACACGCGGACACGGACATGGACACACGACACAGACATGGACACGTGGACATGGACACGTGGACACAGACACGCGGACACAGACACGCGGACACGGACACACGGACATGGACACGTGGACATGGACACGTGGACACAGACACGCGGACACGGACACACGGACATGGACACGTGGACATGGGCACAGACACGCGGGCACGGACACATGGCCATGGACACACAACACAGACATGGACACGCGGACATGGACACAGACACACGGACACGGACACACAGACATGGACACGCGACACAGACACGCGGACACAGACACGCGGACACAGACACATGGACACAGACACGCGGACACGGACATGGACACACAACACAGACATGGACACGTGGACACAGACACGCGGACGCGGACACACGGACATGGACACGTGGACATGGGCACAGACACGCGGGCACGGACACATGGCCATGGACACACAACACAGACATGGACACGCGGACATGGACACAGACACACGGACACGGACACACAGACATGGACACGCGACACAGACACGCGGACACAGACACGCGGACACAGACACATGGACACAGACACGCGGACACGGACATGGACACACAACACAGACATGGACACGTGGACACAGACACGCGGACACGGACACACGGACATGGACACGTGGACATGGGCACAGACACGCGGGCACGGACACATGGCCATGGACACACAACACAGACATGGACACGCGGACATGGACACAGACACACGGACACGGACATGGACACACGACACAGACATGGACACGTGGACATGGACACGTGGACATGGACACAGACACACGGACACGGACACACAGACATGGACACGCGACACAGACACGGACACGGGCCTCTGGGGCCCGGCGCTCCGTCGGCTGGTGACCAGCGGGCCGAGCCCTCGGCTCAGACCCAGCCCAGGGGTGCGGGGCTCAGAGGCCGCCAGCTCGTACGCCACCTGAAACGCCCACAGAGCCCGCAGCTGCACGGACAGACCGTGCCTGCCTCTCTCTGCCGGACAAAGGGGGGGGCGGGCGCGTGTCTGGGCCCCGGGCCAGGGCCCTTCTGATCCGAATGCACCTGAGCGATGCCACCTGCTGGCCGCTGCCCGCCGGGCGGGAGGCCCTCACCCGGGGCAGGGCGTTCAAACCCGCTCCCTGAGCCCGTGTCCTCGCTAACTCGCGGAAGGAACGTCTCATCGGAAGAGCCAGCAAGGCCCTCGCCGGCGTGGCTCAGTGGTTAGAGCGTCGGCCCCCGGGGCTGAAGGACGGAGGGCTGATTCAGGTCAGGAGCACCGGCCTCGGCTGCAGGCACGACCCCCAGCCCCGGGCGGGGCACGTGCCGGAGGCGACCAATGGAGGTCTCTCTCACACCGACGTTTCTCCCCCTGTGTCTCGCCTTCCTCCCCCTTCTCACGCTTAAAAAATCCAATGGGCCCTGACCGGTGTGGCTCAGTGGACAGAGCGTCGGCCTGCGGATTGAAGGGTCCCCCGGGTTCGATTCCGGTCAAGGGCATGGACCTTGGCTGCGGGCACATCCCCGGTGGGGGGCATGCAGGAGGCAGCTGATGGATGTCTCTCTCCCATCGATGTTTCTGACTCTCCCTCTCCCTTCCTCCCTGTAAAAAATCACTAAGTTTTATAAACTTCATATACATTATATATCCACATCTATATGTGTATATATAAAAAATTCAACAGGGAAAAATAGCCTCAGATAAGCACTAACAGGAAACCGTCAGCCAGCACAGCCGCCCCCACAAGGATGGGCCACCAGGTTCCAGAAACGCCGCATGTGCAACTAACCGGGCACCCCCAGGACACCCCTGGACGTCCTGCAGGAAAACGGGGAAGCCGGACCAGCTTTCCCTGTCCCACGGCTGCGGCGGCGAGGGCTGCAGCCAGTCTGTCTGAGTCTGGCTCTCCCCGAGGCTGTGACAGGGGTACCCCCCGCCCCCCGGCCCCTGAGTGTTCTCAGGGACTCGGAGGCAAGAGCCCGCAGCCTGGCCCGAAGTCGGTCTCCAACTACGTGCTTCCTGTGGCCAAGTCAACCTCTCCCTCGGCGTCAACGGTCCCCTCATCGGGGAAAGCCTTGGACCCCGTGAGCACGAAGGGCCACTTAACGGTTTCAAAGCCGACGCGGGGAACGCGGGCGCTGGGGAAACCTGGCTCTCAGCCCCGCTGTCCACAGCGTGCGGACTCCCCTCCGCCCCGTCTCGCCCTCAGGCGCTGCCATCACGTCCTGTCCCTTTAACGAGCGTGTGCGGGAGCGGGGAGGCCGGCGGGGAGGGCGACGCCCGCCGAGACCACCGGGAGCGACCGGCAAACCCGGCTCTCCCCTGCGGCCGGCTCTCCGGCCCACGCTCGGCGGGGGCCGCCGGCTCTGAGGACGCTCGGCGGGGAGCGCGGGCTCCGCGGGCCGGCGCGCACCTGCAGCTTCTCGTCCACGTCCTCGTCGCTCTCGTCCAGGTCCTCGGGCAGCAGCCGCCACTCGTACTCCACGTGCACGTGCGAGTTGAACCTTCCAGACAAGGCTTGGGTCAGCTGAGGGGAGCAAAGGACTGTGGGTGATGCAGCTCCGGCGCCCGGCCCGGGACGCGGGCATCCAACCCTGGGAGGGAGGTAGGGCCCCCCCCATCCGCTCCCCACCCGCTCGGGTAAATCTCTGGGTCCAGGTGCGCCCCCTCCCGGGTTTGCAGACAACCAACCAGGAGACTCAAACCCGTCCCCGCCCCGCGCACTGCCCGCAGGGCGGGGACGGAGACCCACAGAACGACACAGCCGCCCGCTCCGACCCCCGCTGGGCCGGCCGGCGGCGTGAACCCAGCCTTCCTCACCCGGCCGGAGAGGAAGCCCTGCCGGAAACGGCCGCCCCCTCTCCCGGGCACACGCAGTGTCTCGGGGAGGCCGGCCGATCGTCCCGGCTGCGGGGGGAGCCAGTGTCTCGGACAGCAGGGCCGCTGTTGGCCCGGGCGGGCTGCTGCCCGGCTCGGTGCGGACTCACCAGCTCCTCGCAGCGCTCGTGCCGGAGGCGCCGGGCGATGTCCAGCGGCGTCTCCCCGGACTCATTGGCTATAAGGCGGGGGGGGGGGGGGGGCGACAGAGGGGACAGGGCAGCGGCCGGGTTAACGGGACACGGCCGTGAGACCCCCGATCGTGCGGGTCGGACGCCCCCTGTGGGCGGGGAGGTTTCACACGGTTTGGGCCGGTCCCGACCGTCGGACCCGGGAGCAGCCGACGGACGAAATCAAGGTGCGAACTCCGCGTCCCATGAAGGGGTTCCCGGCGGCCAGTGTGACCTCCGCCTCCCCCGCGGTCTCCCCACCAACGGGAGACTGGGCTTTGTCCTCGGGGACGCTCGGCCAACCAGGCTGGACTGCGTTTTTTAAAGATATGTTTCCAGCCGAAACCGGTGTGGCTCAGTGGATAGAGGGGTCGGCCTGCGGACTGAAGGGTCCCGGGTTCGATTCCGGGCAAGGGCATGGACCTTGGCTGCGGGCACGACCCCAGTGGGGGGTGTGCAGGAGGCGGCTGATGGATGTTTCTCTCCCATCGATGTTTCTAACGCTCTATCCCTCTCCCTTCCGCTCTGAGAAAATCAATAAAATATACATGTTTTTTAAAAGCACGTTTCCATGGACCTCAGAGAGGAAGTGAGAGGGGGAGAGAAACATCCAGAACGAGAGAGTCATGAGTCGGCTGCCTCCTGCGCGCCCCCGACTGGGGATCGAGCCCACAGCCCCGGCATGTGCCCTCGATTGTGGGAATCAACCCCGGACCTCCCGGTTCCTAGGCCAACACTCCACCACGGAGCCGCACCAGCCGGGTATGACGGTAATTCTGGGAAAGAAACCTGGCTCTCGGGCAGGACTGCCTCCCTCGCTTCTTCGCAAGAGCATTTCCTGACGACCCGCTGCCACCGGGCTGGCCTGGCCTGGGCTGGACTGGACTGGGCTGGCCTGGACTGGCCTGGGCTGGACTGGCCTGGGCTGGACTGGACTGGCCTGGGCTGGACTGGGCTGGCCTGGACTGGCCTGGGCTGGACTGGACTGGGCTAGATTGGCCTGGACTGGCCTGGGCTGGCCTGGACTGGCCTGGCTGGACATCAGGGTCCCCAGTGGGGGCACGGGGCGAAGGGCTCTCCCTGAGCCAGCGGGGTGGTGCTGACCGAGGTGTGGGCTGCGAACAGGAGGGTGAGAAGCCCCAAACCACAGCCAAGGTCGCCTCAGCCTCAGGGGTGGCGGCAGGGCCTCTTGCCTGCCCACACCGTCCCCCGAACCTGGCCACCGATGGACCAGCGGTCGGCAAACTCATCCGTCCGCAGAGCCAAACATCAACAGGACAATGATCGACATTTCTTCCGAGAGCCACGTTTTTTAAACTTAAACTTCTTCTAACGCCACTTTGTCAACATAGACTCGCCGGGGCCGTGGTGTTTTGTGGAGGAGCCGCGCTCCAGGGGCCAAAGAGCCGCCGTGTGTGGCTCTCGAGCCGCGGTTTGCCGACCACGGCTCTCGGAGGCAGGCTGCTCCTGACCCCGGGCTCAGCAGCCGGGACAGGGGCTCCGGGATGAACCCCCATGAACATCCCCAGAGCCGGGGCCCCGGTGTCGCCCGACCGCCCGGGGTCCCCGCGAGGACGCGGGCGGGGCGCGCCGCCGCTCACCGATCTCCACGGAGGCCTTGCCGCGCAGCAGCAGCTTCAGGCACTCGGCGTTGTCGGTCAGGCAGCAGTAGTGCAGCGCCGTGCTGCCCCTGCCCGTCTGTCTGTCCAGGTTCCCGCTGGCCGGAGACGGGGGGGGGGGGGGGGAGGGGGGGGGCAGACAGAGAGAGAGAGAGAGAACAGTGAACCACGGGGACTGAGGGCGAGCAGGGAGGGGAGTAGGGTGCTCACTTGGCTGCAAGGCTGTGACCTGGGGGCCCCGGCCGAGGCCACCAGGGATGGCAGAGGGGCAGCGGGGAGCCGGGCACCGGGCTGCACCTGAGCAGCTGCCGAGCCACTGCCTCCCCGGGCCCCGCACCACCGCGGCCCTGCCGCCCGGCTCTCCTCCGGGCCGTGCCGAGCGAGGCCGCAGGAAGCCACGCCACCCCCACCCTGTCCCCCCGGACGGCGAGCGCGCCCCGTCTCCTCACGGCCTCTTCGGCAGAAAAGGCAAAAGTCCCTCTCCGACGGCCAGAGCCCCGGGCCCTCGGGCCGCTCGCCCGGGCGGGGCCGGAAGCAGGAGCGCGGGGGGCTGTCAAACTCACCCCCAGAGCGGCACCGCGCGCCTCGGACGTGGGACAAGCCGCCCGGGCCCTGCGGGGTGGGGGGACGGGGACGGAGCGCTCCTGGGGGTGACAGCGCGGCCCGGCTGCTTCTCGGGCCTGGTCGTCCCCCCCCCCCCCCCCGCCCGACGCCACGGCTGCAGCCTGCGGACCCCCGGGGCCCTTCCTCTCGCTCCAGGCCCCCCCCCCGGCACCCTCACCCGCGCTGGGGCCGTCCGGCCTCTCGGGACCCGACCCCGGCCGCCCCGACCCAGCGGCCCACCTGTTCTGGACCAGGAAGTCCACGATGTGCAGGGAGGTGCGGTCCACGGACCTGACGGCCAGGTGCAGGGCGGTCTCGTCCGGCTCCTGCGGGGCAAGCGGGGCGGCCACACTCCCTTAAGACACCCCCCCCCCCCCGCCCGGGACAGGCCCCCTGCCCACGGGACCGGCTCTTACAGACGGGCCTCCGCCTCCACGGAGACCGCAGAACCGGGTTCATCTCAGAGCCCGCCCCGCCCCGTCCTCCGTCCCTGTCCCCGTTACCCACCCCCCGTGGACATCGCCAGAGCCCGTGGGCGGGGGCTCAGTCCCAGGACCCGGGAGGCTGCCGGGCGCCTGAACACCGGCTCTTACACAACCGGCCGTCCCAGTTCTGCCCGAGGGCACGTGGCGCCCACGGCCTCGTCTGGAAGCAGTTCTGGCCAGTGGGGCTGGGGGGCCCATTCGGGCTGTTATGGATGGGGGTGGGGCTGGGGGGCCCATTCGGGCTGTTATGGATGGGGGTGGGGCTGGGGGGCCCATTCGGGCTGTTATGGATGGGAGTAGGGGTGGGGGGCCCATTCGGGCTGTTCTGGGTGGGGGTGGGGCTGGGGGGCCCATTCGGGCTGTTCTGGGTGGGGGTGGGGCTGGGGGGCCCATTCGGGCTGTTCTGGGTGGGGGTGGGGTTGGGGGGCCCATGAGGGCTGTTCTGGGTGGGAGTGGGGAGCCCATGAGGGTTGTTCTGGGTGGGAATGGAGGGTGTGGGGGGCCCATGAGGGCTGTTCTGGGTGGGAGTGGGGGTGGGGGGCCCATGCGGGCTGTTCTGGGTGGGAGTGGGGGTGGGGGGCCCATGAGGGCTGTTCTGGGTGGGAGTGGGGGTCGGGGTGCGGGGTGGAGGCACCGCTGAGCTGGGCACCTGTCCTGGACCGATAGCCTGACTCCTCTCTCCTCTGGGCGAAAGGCGGTTTCGGGGGGACGTGTGTCCCCAGATCCCTGACCCCCGGGAGGAGTTAGGACACACTGACAGCGAGACCCCACCCTCTCAGGAAAGTGCCCCGGGAAACGGGGGTGAGGGAGAGATGGGGAGGGGCCAGGGGCGCACAGGGCCTCTCCTCTCCCCGTGCCACCCCCCCCCCCCGGCTCGGAGTGCCCAGGTGCTAACGCCCCCCTGGCACCGAGCGCCGCCCCCCGACCCCCGCCCGAACCCCCCCCCCCCGCCGGCGCCCTCACATGGCCGTTGGCCAGTGGGATCTTCTCGGTGAGGTCCACGCCGTCGGCGAAGGCCTGCAGCAGCCCGAAGATGTCCCTCGTCTTGACGGCCTCGCACAGGCCGTGCAGCTTGGCCGCCCCGTCCGCGTGCCTCTTCCGCGCGAACCGCCTCTCGACGTACTTGGCCGTGATGTAGTCCTTCCGGGCGCTCCTGGGGGCGAGCCGCGGCCCGTCAACGACCGGGGCCGCCCGACCGCCAGCGCCCGCTCCCTGTGACAACCAAACACCACCGGCCCAGCCACGCGGCTCAGGGGACGGAGCGTCGGCTGCGGACTGGAGGGTCCCGGGTTCGATTCCGGTCAGGGGCATGGACTGTGGCTGCGGGCACATCCCCGGTGGGGGGTGTGCAGGAGGCAGCTGGTCGATGTTTCTCTCTCATCGATGTTTCTGACTGTCTATCCCCCCCCCCCTTCCTCTCTGTAAAAAACTAATAAAATATATTTAAAAAGTGAATAAAAATAAAATCCACCAGGCCGGCCGGCGGGCTCAGTGGCTGAGCACTGACCTAGGAACCAGGAGGTCAGGGTTCGACTCCAGCCAGGCCGGGGCTGCGGGCTGCATCTCCAGTGGGGGGCGTGCGGGAGGCAGCGATCCGAGATTCCCTCTCGTCACTGGTGTTTCTCTCCCTCCTTTCCTGTCTGAAACTAATAAAAATGTATTTTTAAAAAACAAGCAAAAAACCAAGTCCAGTGCCCGCCCCTCACTGAAGCGCCACCAGGGACCCCCTGCTCAGGGCACCTGCTCGGGGGGACCCCCAGCCTGTTCCAGCAGCCGCCCGCTCTCAGCCCCCCTGCCCTGGCCTCGTCTCTGCTCCCCCTGACGTTGTGCGGCACCCCCCACCCCCCCC
>CM050523.1:71550240-71560240 GCA_027563665.1 Antrozous pallidus
GACATGGGGAGTGGCTGACATGGGGAGTGACTGACATGGGGAGTGCCTGACATGGGGAGTGACTGACATGGGGAGTGACTGACATGGGGAGTAATTGACATGGGGAGTGACTGACATGGGGGAGTGACTGACATGGGGAGTGACTGACATGGGGAGTAACTGACATGGGGGAGTGACTCACTGGAGTCCACCTGGAGTGTCCCCAGGTTGACCGGCAAGTTAGGAAGGACGTCTTTGAAGCCGGGAGGGGACAGGGCGGTCACAGGCCCTGCACGGTCAGACCCGCTGGCCGAGGGCATGTCAGCAAGACGCTTGGCCCCTGAGGAGTCATTGACCACAGGGATCGATCTTCCGCCCAGACTATTGCTTCTGACACTAAATCAATGGCAATCAATACCCACTTCTGTTTACTGCCTGGTGCCCCGCTCCCCGGGGGAAAATCAAACCCGGTGCCTGGCCCGCAGCCGCGGTGCTGAAACCGGCCGAGCCCCCCGTGCCCCCGGCGCTGTCCTCCCCCCGGGGCTCTGAACACGGCCGCACAGAAACCGCTCGGCCGACCTCGGCCTGTACCCATTATCCCGGGCCCGAGAGGAAAGCCTTCTTCAGAACCAACGAGGCAGAGCACAGAGCATCTCCCCCAGAGGCGGGCGGAAAAGGGGGGGGCCCACGAGAGGCTGAGCCAAGCAGTGACCGCAGACGTGCCAGGACCTGGCCTGTGACTGAGGGTGGGGGTGGGGGGGTGGAGTCCCTAAGCATCTTGGGCTCTGGGCTCTGTCTGTTGAATGAATGGGGTGAGCTGGGCAAAACCACCGGCCTCTTCCACATCTCACCCCAGTCCCTGGCTCCTCTCAGAGCCTCCCTTCACTTCATTCGTCAAAGTTTTGTAACCAGAGTGACCTCAGGGGCTGGCAGCTGGGAGGAGGCATCGTCCATGAGTCTGAGACCCCCCAAATCCACCCGCAGACCTCAGCAACCACCAGCCCCCGGAAATCGGATCCAGTGAGCAAAATGAACTGATGACAAAACAGATCCAGAGCCGTCCAAGGATGGGACAGACGGACGAGGTTCGGAGAAAGCAGGAGCGGGCGAGGTTAACCAGGGAGCTTATAGGCGTACTAGAGTCCCGGGGCACAAAATTCATGCACTGGGCGGGGGGAGGTTCCCCCTCGGCCAGGCCTGCGCCCTCTCCCAGTGCAGGAGTCCTCAGGGGATGTCCGACCGACGGCTTAGGCCCCCAGGGAGTGGGCCTAAGCCTGCAGTTGGGGATCACATTGACCACCAGGAGGCAGCTCCCGCACCGTTTCCCCCTAGTGGGCCAGTGCATGTGATAGCGCCTGGTCGTCCCACCGTCTGGTCAATTTGCATATTAGCCTTTTACTATATGGGATATGCGGAGCCCAGGGACACAGGCAGTGGTGTGGCGAAGGCCCGGGAGGGGTAGGAAAGGGGGTCAATGGAATAAAAAAAAAAAGGGGAGGGGGAGGACATCTGTAATACTTTCAACAACATACATTTTAAATGAAGACCCCCTTCCCAAATTACCTTAAAATTCCAATTCAAATAAAAATTTAACATCTTAAAAAAAAAGAAAACAGCCCAGCCGTGACTCAGTGGGTGAGCGTCAATCTAGGGACCAGGAGGTCAGGGTTCAATTCCAGGTCAGGGCACAGGCCCGGGTTGCGGGCTCCATCCCCAGGTGTGGGGCGTGCAGGAGGCAGCCAATCCATGATTCTCTCCCCCGCCCTTCCTCTCTGAAAATCAATCCTATCTAATAAAAGAGTAATAAGCAGATTGACCATCACTCCAACACACAAGAGGGCTGCCCTCATGTGGCCAAAGATCCTGCCCCCATGTGGACACAAGATGGACAGCAGGGGAGGGCAGTTGGGAGGGACCAGGTCTGCAAGGGAGGGTAGTTGGGGGCAATCAAACCTGCAGGGGAGAGCAGTAGGGGTGACCAGGCCGGCAGAGGAGGGAAGTTGGGGGCAAACAGGCTGGCAGGGGAGCAGTTAGACATCACTCAGGCTGGCAGAGGAGTGGTTAGGGGGTGATCAGGCTGGCAGGCAGAAGCAGTTAGGGGCAATCAGGGAGGCAGGCAGGTGAGCCGTTTGGAGCCAGCAGTCCTGGATTGTGAGATTGGTGAGATCGGGCCTAAATGGGCAGTCAGACATCCCTCAAAGGGTCCCAGATTGGAGAGGGTACAGGCTGGGCTGAGGGACAACCCTCCAACCTTGTGCATGAATTTCGTGCACCATGCCTCTAGTAAAAATATATTAAAAAAAATAAAAGGAACCAAAGTGGGTTCGAATGCCTAAGCTGTTAGCTTTCTGCGCAGTCTAACCCGTCGGCTCTCCGCGTGGTCTACCCCGTTCCACAGTCTAACCCGCCGGCTCTCCGCGCGGTCTACCCCGTTCCACAGTCTAACCCGCCGGCTCTCCGCGCGGTCTAACCCGTTCCACAGTCTAACCCGCCGGCTCTCCGCGCGGTCTAACCCGCTCCACAGTCTAACCCGCCGGCTCTCTGTGCGGTCTAACCCGCCGGCTCTCTGCGTGGTCTACCCCGTTCCACAGTCTAACCCGCCGGCTCTCCGCGTGGTCTACCCCGTTCCACAGTCTAACCCGCCGGCTCTCTGTGCGGTCTAACCCGTTCCACAGTCTAACCCGCCGGCTCTCTGCGCGGTCTAACCCGTCGGCTCTCCGCGCGGTCTACCCCGTTCCACAGTCTAACCCGCCGGCTCTCTGCGCGGTCTAACCCGTCGGCTCTCCGCGCGGTCTACCCCGTTCCACAGTCTAACCCGCCGGCTCTCTGCGCGGTCTAACCCGTCGGCTCTCCGCGCGGTCTACCCCGTTCCACAGTCTAACCCGCCGGCTTTCTGTGCAGTCTAACCCGCCGGCTCTCTGCGTGGTCTACCCCTTTCCACAGTCTAACCCGCCGGCTCTCCGCGTGGTCTACCCCGTTCCACAGTCTAACCCGCCGGCTCTCTGTGCGGTCTAACCCGTCGGCTCTCCGCGCGGTCTACCCCGTTCCACAGTCTAACCCGCCGGCTCTCCGCGCGGTCTACCCCGTTCCACAGTCTAACCCGCCGGCTCTCCGCGCGGTCTACCCCGTTCCACAGTCTAACCCGCCGGCTCTCCGCGCGGTCTAACCCGCCGGCTCTCCGCGCGGTCTAACCCGCCGGCTCTCCGCGCGGTCTACCCCGTTCCACAGTCTAACCCGCCGGCTCTCCGCGCGGTCTAACCCGCCGGCTCTCTGCGCGGTCTAACCCGCCGGCTCTCCGCGCGGTCTAACCCGTTCCACAGTCTAACCCGCCGGCTCTCCGCGCGGTCTAACCCGCTCCACAGTCTAACCCGCCGGCTTTCTGTGCAGTCTAACCCGCCGGCTCTCTGCGTGGTCTACCCCGTTCCACAGTCTAACCCGCCGGCTCTCCGCGTGGTCTAACCCGTTCCACAGTCTAACCCGCCGGCTCTCCGCGTGGTCTACCCCGTTCCACAGTCTAACCCGCCGGCTCTCCGCGTGGTCTAACCCGTTCCACAGTCTAACCCGCCGGCTCTCCGCGCGGTCTAACCCGTTCCACAGTCTAACCCGCCGGCTCTCCGCGTGGTCTACCCCGTTCCACAGTCTAACCCGCCGGCTCTCCGCGTGGTCTACCCCGTTCCACAGTCTAACCCGCCGGCTCTCTGCGCGGTCTAACCCGCCGGCTCTCTGCGTGGTCTAACCCGCTCCACAGTCTAACCCGCCGGCTTTCTGTGCAGTCTAACCCGCCGGCTCTCTGCGTGGTCTACCCCGTTCCACAGTCTAACCCGCCGGCTCTCCGCGTGGTCTACCCCGTTCCACAGTCTAACCCGCCGGCTCTCTGCGCGGTCTAACCCGTCGGCTCTCCGCGCGGTCTAACCCGCCGGCTCTCCGCGCGGTCTACCCCGTTCCACAGTCTAACCCGCCGGCTCTCCGCGTGGTCTACCCCGTTCCACAGTCTAACCCGCCGGCTCTCTGCGCGGTCTAACCCGCCGGCTCTCTGCGTGGTCTAACCCGCTCCACAGTCTAACCCGCCGGCTCTCCGCGTGGTCTACCCCGTTCCACAGTCTAACCCGCCGGCTTTCTGTGCAGTCTAACCCGCCGGCTCTCTGCGTGGTCTACCCCGTTCCACAGTCTAACCGCCGGCTCTCCGCGTGGTCTACCCCGTTCCACAGTCTAACCCGCCGGCTCTCTGCGCGGTCTAACCCGTCGGCTCTCCGCGCGGTCTAACCCGCCGGCTCTCCGCGCGGTCTACCCCGTTCCACAGTCTAACCCGCCGGCTCTCCGCGTGGTCTACCCCGTTCCACAGTCTAACCCGCCGGCTCTCCGCGCGGTCTAACCCGCCGGCTCTCCGCGCGGTCTACCCCGTTCCACAGTCTAACCCGCCGGCTCTCTGCGCGGTCTAACCCGCCGGCTCTCCGCGCGGTCTAACCCGCCGGCTCTCTGCGCGGTCTAACCCGTCGGCTCTCCGCGCGGTCTACCCCGTTCCACAGTCTAACCCGCCGGCTCTCCGCGCGGTCTAACCCGCCGGCTCTCCGCGCGGTCTAGCCCGCCGGCTCTCCGCGCGGTCTAGCCCGCCGGCTCTCCGCGCGGTCTAACCCGCCGGCTCTCCGCGCGGTCTAACCCGTCGGCTCTCCGCGTGGTCTACCCCGTTCCACAGTCTGACCCGCCGGCTCTCCGCGCGGTCTAACCCGTTCCACAGTCTAACCTGCCGGCTCTCCGCGCGGTCTAACCCGTCGGCTCTCCGCGCGGTCTACCCCGTTCCACAGTCTGACCCGCCGGCTCTCCGCGCGGTCTAACCCGCCGGCTCTCCGCGCGGTCTAACCCGCCGGCTCTCCGCGCGGTCTACGCCCACCCCAGTCCGGGCCGTGAGTTACCAGCAGCTCGGACGTGCCCAGGACGTCCAGCGTGAGGGACTGCATCCGGGAGTAGTGCACGCCCAGGTCGCGGTGGATGCCCGAGCACTCGATGCAGGTCAGGACGCCCAGGTTGGTGGAGAGCCACGTGGGGTCTGCGAAGGGAACACAGGGCTGGAGCTGGCGGGAAGCAGAGGCCGGGGCCGGGGCACCCCCGCGCAGTCACCGAGCATGGCGTGTGAGCACCAGCATCTCTCGGACCCGTGAGGCAGCCAGGCCCGCCTTCCACCGAAATCCCCTCCCACGTACTCGCGACCACCCAGAGGCACCTGTCTGTCTCTCCCTCTTCCTACCCCCCCCACCCGTCCTGTCCTTCATCAGGTGACTAGGGACCCGTTGCATGATATTCGTGCAAGAACAGGCCCCCAGCCTCACTCCCAGCTGCCCGGGAGCCAGAAAGTCCTCGCTTCTGTCTGGAGCACCACTCCAGTATCTCCCTCCACTGTTCCCTTTCCCCTCCCAGCAGGCTTCACACCACTCTGTGCTGCATATGCAAACTAACCTCCATCTTTGTTGGGCTAATTTGCATACTCTGATGGGCTGTGGGCACAGCAGAATAATGGTTCATTTGTATGTTTCTCTTTTATTATATAGGACTAGAGGCTCAGTGCACGAAATTCATTCATGCACTGGGGGTGGGTGAGCCCCCTCAACCCAACCTGCCCCCTCTCACATACTGGGAGCCCTCAGGGGATGTCCAACTGATGGCTCACCCCCAGCCTAGGCCTTGGGCACCCAGCCATTGCCCTGCTCAGCTCAGCCCCGGCTGCCTGCGACCACCCGGCCCCGGGGACTGGGGACTTGCCGCCACCACCGTTTCATCTCTACCCCCGGGGCCCGGTGCTAATCAGGAGCAAAGTTATGGTCAAATTTGCATGTTTCTCTTTTATTATATAGGATGGGTGAACAGGAACAGGACAGAGTGCCCTCTACTGGCTGCGCCCGTCAGGGGAAGCTGGCTCCGGTCATACGTGTCTGTACGTTCACAGGTGCTAACAGTGAGAGAGGACACACTACGTGCCGATGCGACGCCGTGCACAGCACTCTGGGAGCAATCAGAGCTCACACTCTGAGTGCCTCAGCAATGCCAGTGCCTTTCGTGTACCCCCACTGTGCGCACACAGGGCCTGAGGGAGCTGGGCGGTGCCTGCAGGCTGCCCAGAAGGCCTCACTTGGGGCTGCAGGTGGGCACAGAGCCAGACGGCTGTGCTCCTCCGCAGGGGGACTGACACCCCGGAGAGTCCTACTGTGTGTGGCACATAGTAGGTCTCGAGAAACAGCTGACAAGAGGGTGCTGAATTTACTGGAAAGGGGGAATTCGGAGGAAAAGTCCCTCGGGCCCGGCAGTACAGTTCTCTCTAGAACTGCCGCTCGCCCTGAGAGACACACAGTGGGTTCACAGCCCAACGCAGTCCTGGGGTAACCGGGCGTGACGGAGGCAGCTGGTGGATGATATTCCTCCCTCACGGATGTTTCTTTCTTTCCCTCCTTCTTTTTTTATTCCTCACCCGAGGACATTTTCCCACTGATTTTTAGGGAGAGTGGGAAAGAGAGAGAGAAATACATCGACTGGTTGCCTCCTGAACGCACCCTGACCAGGGCCCAGGCCGGGGAGGAGCCTGTAGCTGAGGAACGGGCCCTTGACCGGAATCGAACCCGGGACCCTTCGGTCCATAGGCTGTCGCTCTATCCACGGAGCCAAATCAGCTAGGACAGCGGTCAGCAAACTCGTTACTCCACACAGCCAAATACCAACAGGACAACGACTGCAATCTCTTCGGAGAGCCACATTTTTTAAACGTAAACGTCTTCTAACGCCGCGTCTTCAACACAGGCTCGCCCAGGCCGCGGTGTTTTGTGGAAGAGCCGCACTCCAGGGGCCAAAGAGCCGCCTGTGGCTCCCGAGCCTCAGTTTGCCGACCACTGGGCTAGGACTCTCATCGATATTTCTATCCCTCTTTCCCTCTCCCGTCCTCTCCCTCCTTCTAAAAATGTTATTTAACATATCTTATTGATATTTGACAGAGAGGAAGGGAGAGGGATAGAGAGCTAGAAACACTGTGGATCAGCTGCCCCCTGCACCCCCCGCCCCCGCTGGGGATGTGCCCGCAACCAAGGCACATGCCCTTGACCGGAATCGAACCCGGGACCTTTCAGTCTGCAGGCTGACCAGCTTCGGTTCTCTCTTTTAAAAACATCGATCAAAAAGCAACGGAGGGGAGATCAACGGCCGGGCCGGGGCCTGGGCCCTCCCAGCACCGGGGGGAGGGAGGAGGGATGGATGGGGAATGGGGCTGGGGGAAGGGGGTCACCTGGCGCCCCGCAGTCGCAGCACACATCGTTGCCCGGCATCCTCTGCACCTCGGAGATGATCTCCTTCGTCAGCTCCTGCACGATGTTGTTCTCCCCCGGGGGGTCGTCGCCCTGGAAGGCGTTGTTGAGGGCCTCCTCCTTGCTGTTCTGCAGCACGGACATCCAGCTGGGGGTGGCGGGGGTGGAGAGCGGGCTGTGACAGGCCCCGCCCACCTGCTCCATCGGCCCCGCCCCCCGGCCCCTCCGCCCGCCACTCACATCTGGCACTCCTGCTCGTCCTCGGCCTGGAAGTGGTAGGTGCGGTCATCTGCGGGCAAGAGGAGCCCCGTCAGCGTGAGCGGAGGCAGCCGGCACCCTGACCGCCGGGCTCCGGGCCGTCCGGCGCTGTGCCCGGGGCCCAGGGGTGCCTGGAGAGGCGGGCGTCCCCTCGCCTGCACGCACGCCTGCCCGCTCGGCGGCTGAGGCTTTGGGAGCCAGAGGAACGGACCTGCCCGTCCCTCCGTGCGAGCGGACACCATGCCCTTCCAGCGAGGCCATTCCTTCCGAACCGGCAGCCGCTCGGAGCCTAGTGTTCCTGCTTTATTTTTTTTAATTTTTATTTTTTAAATATATTTCAGTGATTTTTTACAGAGCGGAAGGGAGAGGGATAGAAAGTCAGAAACATCGATGGGAGAGAAACATTGACCGGCTGCCTCCTGCACGCCCCCCACTGGGGATGTGCCCGCAGCCAAGGTCCATGCCCTTGATGGGAATCGAAGCCGGGACCCTTCGGTCCGCAGTCCGACGCTCCATCGGGTGAGCCACACCGGTCTTGGCCGGTGTTCCTGCTTTCACCTCCCGCACCATCACAGGTCAACGAGCAAATGGACCCAACGGGGGAACCACTGGTCGCCATGACGAGCGCTGACCACCGGAAGGCGTGTGTGGAACACGGTGGGCGCCGGCCGAGGCGGGTTGGCGGGGCAGGTGCGCGGGGGCACCGGACCAGGTGGGGAGCCGGTCACTGTCACGGGGCGAGCCTCCGGGGGTTACTGAAATCCTCTCTTCCGCGCACCCCGGTCCGGCCAGAGCCACGGCCCGCACGGCCCCACGCGCACCCGCGGCTGACGTCCGGCGCCGGTCCCGACCGCTCGGCGCCATCGGCGGGTGTGAGCGGCGGCTGTCAGCCCTGATTGCCCGAGGGCTTCTCCCCTCCCCCTGCTCCTGAGGGGCGATCAGGGCAGCAGACGCCGGTCACACCCGCCGATGGCGCCGAGCCATCGGGACCGGCATTGGGCGGCGGCGGCTGCGGGCGCGCGTGGGGCCGGTGCTGGGAGGGGGTGCGAGCGGTGGCTCTGGTGCCAACAGCAGGTGCCAAGTGCCAGGCGGGACCGGGGTGCACGGGAGCAAAGAATTTTCAGTAACCCGCTGACACCGGCCCGATCGCTCGGCGCTGTCAGCAGGCGTGAGCGGGGCCGGAGCTGCGGGGGACAGAGGACCGGGGTCTGCAGCGGGAAGGGCCGGCGGGGTGTGGCGGATGGGCCAAGACCCGCCCCTGCGCCTCCTGCAGTTCTTTTCAAGGTGCACAAATTCGTCCACCGGCGCCCTCGTATTTTTATAAACGGGGGGGAGAGAGAGAGAGAGAGAGAGAGAGAGAGAGAGAGAGAGAGCCTCCGTGTTGAGAATCCTGGATCGGCTGCCTCCTGCAGCCACACACCGGGGACCGAGCCTGCGACTGGGGCCTGGGCCCCGACCGGCGTTGAACCCTGACCTCCTGGCTCATAGCTCGGCGCTCACCGGAGCCACGCGGCCCGGGCAGGGCGTGGACTTCAATGCTGAAAGCAAGACGTGGCGGAGAACAGGCTGGGCGCTCCGGGCAGGGGGGCGCACACGGAGGCAGGGGCAGGGCGGGCAGCGGCGCCCCGCTCTGGGAAAGGAGGACAAACGGTGCCGCTCGGGTCGGGCGACCACGGGCAAAAGGGACAGGTGGGCCTGGGTCGGCGTCTGGGACTCGCCTGTGCGGCCCGAAAGGAGGCTCACGGAGCAGGGACTGGTCCTGGGGTCCGAGCACTAACCTATTGCAGAAACGATGGGGCTTCCCGGGCCCGACCCCCGCCGTGTGCATCGCTTTTTCCCCCCTCTTTTACAACAGCACCTCTTAACCCTTATCCGCATATTTGTGTATTTTTATGGGCTCCGGAGAGGGAGGGAGGGGGCGAGACAGAAGCACCAATGGTGAGAGACTCATTCTTCGGCTGCCCCCTGCACACCCCCTCCCGGGGATCGAGCCCGCAACCTGGGCCTGTGCCCTGACCGGGAACTGAACCCGGGACCCTTCAGTCCGCGGTCCGATGCTCTAGCCGGGAACAGCACCCACCACCTGAAACTCAGCGTCCCTCTTCCACACCAACCCCTCTGGGGGGCGGGGGGCGAGGACTGGAACGGGGCTCGGAAGGGCCTCTCGGGGGCGGCGTCAGAAGAGCCAACTCACGGGAAATGAGGTCGAAGCACTTCCTCTCCTCGGGGCTGGTCCGCACCTGGCAGGTGAGCAGGTTGAGCTTGGCGGGCGGCCGGTTCGCCTGTCGGGAAAGTAAAGCTGAACCAAAGCTGACCCGGAGGTGGGGGGCGGGGATGGAAGACCTACGGGGCCACCCCCATTCAGAGAGAGCGCCCCCCATTCAGAGAGAGCGTCCCGCATTCAGACAGAGCGTCCCCCATTCAGAGAGAGCGCCCCCATTCAGAGAGAGCGTCCCCCATTCAGAGAGAGCGTCCCCCATTCA
>CM050523.1:71562740-71652740 GCA_027563665.1 Antrozous pallidus
CTGGAGGAGAGGAAACCGGATGCAACAGGGGATCTGCCCGAGGTGCAGGGCCTGTCCGGGCCGGGCCGGGCCGGGTACCGACGGACCCTGCACCCGCCTCCCACGCCGATGCTCCTTCCCGGACACCCCGTGTCCTCCAGGACCCGGCCCCATCTCCCCCCAAACCCAGGACTGTCTCTGGGTACCAGGCCCGGACCAGACAAAGAACTCACACGCGACTGACAGTCGGCGCGATCTGAGCTGAGGGCACGGGCTCAGCCAGGGAAGGGCCGACGGGGAAACAGACAGCGAGTGGAGGAAGCGACTTTACATTTCCACTGACTTACTGACACGCTTCCTACTGATGTCAGAGAGGCAGGGGGAGGGAGGGAGACATCCGCGACGGGAGGGAATCGGGACCGGCTGCTCCTGCACGCCCCCCTCCTGGGCATCGGCCCGCGCCCTGGCCTGCCCTCGGACCGGGAATCCAACTGGGACCTCCTGGTTCGTAGGTGCACGCCCCCCGCCCCCCCCCCCCCGCCCACCGGGCCACGCTGGGGTTTAAAACACAGATAAACAAGTAAAGTGTTGATTTCAGCGAGGAAGGGAGAGGGCGAGAGAGAAACGTCCGTGATGAGAGAGAAGCACCTGCCGCTCGCTTTCCCCGAGGGGGCGGGCATGGGCGGAGGGAGCGGTTTCATTTCCGTAAGGAACGGCAGTTGGGGGTACAAGCACGCACGGGAAATTGAGCCCCCCCCCCCGCTACTGGAAGAGAAGGAGGAAATGAAAGACGCTTCCTCCTTACTCTCCACGAGGAAGAAACGGGTGTTGTTTTTTCTGGACGTCCACAAAGAAAGCATGCAAAATTCTCCAGTTTATGGAAACGCTGAACTACTTACTCTCCTAGACTTCGGTCACAAAAGGCAAATGCATTTGGGAGAAAAACAAGAATACTCAGTTATAGCACAGGAACCTCAAACCAGCAACAGCGAACTCGATGTTTATTCAGGCAGTGGGAGCCAGCCGGCGGCCCGCTGACCCCTGGGGCTCCCTGAGGCCGAAAGGGGTGACCGCCGCCCAGAGCAGCTGAACCAGTTATTTCTCTGAAGTCCACACGGGACACTCAGACACACGCTTCACCACAAGGGGGCACCGTCACGCTACGTTTCACATGACAGAACAGGGGGGCCCGGGAGCGGGAAAGTCAGGGACCCCTGAGGAGCGTGTGTGTGTGTGTGAGTGTGTGAGTGTGAGTGTGTGTGAGTGCGCGCGTGTATGTGTGTATGCGTGAGTGTGTGTATGTGTGTGTGTGCGCGTGTGTGTGTGTGTTGGGGGAGGCGCTAAGAGCTCCCCACCTCACACCGGCCGAGCAGAAGCAGCGTCTGTGAGCGCCTGGCAGACACGGTTGTCGCCCTCCTCCACCCCGAAGGCACCGGCACAAACGCCGCCCTTCCGGGTTAAAGCCTCACCTCCTTCTGCTCCACCTGCAGCGCCGCCTTCAGGATGTCCCGGAGCTGCACCAGCTGCCTCCGCTCCTCGTCCTGGGCCTGCTTGATCTTCAGGAACAAAACGGAGGGGGTGGGGGAGGCATGGCAGAGGCACAGCGAGAAGCTGGCGTGCACAGGGCACCCCCACATCCCCGGACCCCTGCCCCCTCACTCCCAAAACCCCCCCGGCGGCCGAGCGCGGGCTCCGTCACCCAGAGGGCACTGCCGGCTCTGCCCACGGCAGACTCAAGGCCAGACAAGCCCCGTGTGCCCGAGCGTCTGCGGCACGAAGCTGGGCGGACGGGGCGGGGCATGCGCCGTGTAGACAGGGCGAGTGGGGGAGGCATCTTCCGTGTGGACAGTGAGTGGAGGAGGCATGTACCGTGTGGACACAGCGAGGTGGGGGAGGCAGGTACCGTGTGGACAGGGCGAGTGGGGGAGGCATCTTCCGTGTGGACACAGCGAGGTGGGGGAGGCAGGTACCGTGTGGACACAGCGAGGTGTGGGAGGCAGGTACCGTGTGGACATGGTGAGGCGGGGAGGCAGGTACCGTGTGGACGCAGCACGGCGGGGAGGGACGTACCGTGTGGAGGTCTGTCGACAGCGTCTCAATGGAGGGCTTGAGATTCTCCACGGCCTTCAGCCCGTCCTGGAAAAAACTGGGGGGAAGGACAGACGTGGGTGCTCCCTGCAGACCGTTCCGTCCGCGGAGAGAGCACCTCTCCAGAAGAGGGCCCGGATCTCGCTGTCACTCCCGGGGGATCGGGACGTGTCTCCGGAACAAACAACGCTCAAAACGATGGGGTGGAGGCGGGGAGGGGGGAGCTGCCATCAGGGAAATGTGCGCCTTTTCCTGACCCACGGACACGGCCCCACGGTCCCGTTTGCAACGGGAAAGGGGACGCGGCTGACGAAGGCGACAAAGGCTTCGGACGGGAGGGGAGAGGCCAGATCAGCGGAGACGGGTTCTGCCGCAGCGGGGGCTGGTGCTCTACCACGCACCCCGCTCAGTATGTGCGCACAGCTCTCAGAGGAATGACAAAAACGGGGGCCCCATGACACAGACCCCGGGCCCTGTCACCAGCACAGGCAGCTCCAGGCACTGGGCCTGTATCCGATACTGGGTCTGCAATCTGGTACTGGGCCTGTATATAGTACTGGGCCTGCATATAGTACTGGGCCTGCATATAGTACTGGGCCTGCATATAGTACTGGGCCTGCACTGGTACTGGGCCTGCATATAGTACTGGGCCTGCACCTGGTACTGGGCCTGCATATAGTACTGGGCCTGCATATAGTACTGGGCCTGCACCCGGTACTGGGCCTGCACCCGGTACTGGGCCTGCATATAGTACTGGGCCTGCATATAGTACTGGGCCTGTATATAGTACTGGGCCTGCATATAGTACTGGGCCTGCATATAGTACTGGGCCTGCATATAGTACTGGGCCTGCATATAGTACTGGGCCTGCACCCGATACTGGGTCTGCAATCTGGTACTGGGCCTGCACTTGGTACTGGGCCTGCATATAGTACTGGGCCTGTATATAGTACTGGGCCTGTATATAGTACTGGGCCTGTATATAGTACTGGGCCTGTATATAGTACTGGGCCTGCACCCGGTACTGGGCCTGCATATAGTACTGGGCCTGCATATAGTACTGGGCCTGCACTTGGTACTGGGCCTGCACTGGTACTGGGCCTGCATATAGTACTGGGCCTGCACTTGGTACTGGGCCTGCACCCAGTACTGGGCCTGTATCTGGTACCGGGCCTGTATCCAGCACCAGGCCAGCGGGCCGCTCCTTCATCTCTGTGCCCAGTTCACCAAGCAGCTGCAGGCACAGCGGTCTCCTCAGGGATTGGCCAGAGAACACGTCAGTCAACACTCCTCCTGCCTTTCGGGACGGGACCCTTCTTGTTTGTGTCACTGTGGCTGCTTTGGACGCCCTGCTTCTAGACCCCCCTGGACAGCCGGCTCCAGGGACGCGGAGAGAGGCCGATCCTCTCCTTAACGAAATGAAAGACAAAGGACACCCCGGCCGGCTCTTGTCCGTCGTCTACAGCAAAAAGAAAACCACGCCCCGCCTAGGAGTCCCCGGGGGACCCCCTGCGGCTCCCGGAAGCCGGCGAACGGGCCTCCTCACGCCTGCAGGACCCACAGCCCCTGCACCGCTCGCCACGCACAGCCGCGCTCCCGGGACAAGCAGACCGGGGGACCGTTAACTGGGGACTCAAAGACCCCCGATGGATAAACCCACGTGGGCCACAGCCTCCTGTCCATCGGCTGAGTCATCGGGCCCTGAATTTTATCTCCCAAATTATGCATTAAGAGAGTCAAAGGTCGCCGAAACCGGTTTGGTTCGGTGGATAAAGCGTCGGCCTGTGGACTGAAAGGTCCCAGGTTCGATTCCAGTCAGGGGCATGGACCTTGGCTGCGGGCACATCCCCAGTGGAGGGGTGTGCAGGAGGCAGCTGATCGATGTTTCTCTCTCATCCATGTTTCTGACTTTCTATCCCTCTCCCTTCCTCTCTGTAAAAAATCAATAAAATATATTTGAAGAAAAAAAAAAAGTCAAAGGCCGTGGAATAACTTGAAGAGCACAGTATATTACACACGCACACACACAGACACACACACACTCACACGCACACACTCACACACACACTCACGCACACACACACGCACACACACTCACACACACGCACGCACACACACACACACACACACACACAGACACACACTCACACACACACTCACACACACACACACACAGACACACACACACACACAGACACACACACACTCACACGCACACACTCACACACACACTCACGCACACACACACGCACACACACTCACACACACACACACTCACACTCACACACACACTCACGCACACACACACGCACACACACACACACACGCACACAGACAGACACACACACACACGCACACACACACACACTCACACACACACACACAGACACACACACACACACAGACACGCACACACTCACACGCACACACTCACACACACACTCACGCACACACACACGCACACAGATACACACACACACACTCACACACACACACAGACACACACACACTCACACACACACACACACACAGACACACACACACACACACAGACACACACACTCACACGCACACACTCACACACACACTCACGCACACACACACGCACACAGACACACACATACACACACACACACACTCACACACACAGACACACACACACTCACACGCACACACTCACACACACACTCACGCACACACACACGCACACAGACACACACACACACACACTCACACACACACACACAGACACACACACACACACAGACACACACACACTCACACGCACACACTCACACACACACTCACGCACACACACACGCACACAGACACATACACACACACACAATCACACACACACACAACACACAGTCACACACACACTCATCTCGAAAGGAAGGGCCGGACGATGCATCCTTTTTAAAGGTTGCTGAGGCTGAGCTCATGCCCATACAAGGCCAACTCGTTCACTTTGTACAAGTGGCCAGTTGCTACCCGACTGATCAGTTTGGGCAAAATAAAGGAGGAAAAAAAAAAAAAAGAAGGAAATCCAAGAATAGCTGCTTCTTAAAAATAAAGTATCAGCAAGGAAGCGACCCACTTCCGAATCCGCGTGGGAGGCCACGGGGACACGGACCGAGAAAGCCACCTGCGCGTTCGTCACCCCGTGGGGCTCCGCGTCCGGGAAACAGCCTGTCCGGAGGGCTCCACACGTCGGGGGGCGGACTGGCCTCGGCCGCCGAGACGGGCGCCGGGAGTGCCGAGCAGAGCTCGGCTCCATGCCACACGGTCACCGTGGCGACCACCCACAGGCGAACGCGTGGCTGTTCCAGACCGAGTCCACGCCGCGGCCGTTCCCGTACGCGTGCAGTCAGCCCTGGCCGGGCGGCTCAGGTGGGGCAGCGTGCTCCCGTGCACCACAAGGCCACGGTTCGATTCCCGGCCGGGCACATGCCCAGCTGGGGCGCGGGAGGCAGATGACCCATGTTTCTCACATCAGTATTCCTCTCCCCCCCCCCCCCCCCCCCCGTCTCCAAAACCAACAAAACGTTTTAAAGAGGGTACAGGTCACGGGCGGCGTCGCACAACAGGAAAGACGTTGCCATGGAGACGCAGGAAGAGGCGTCCTTGCATCAGGGGCCGGAGCAGACGGAATTCCGAGGAGCAGCTACCCTGTTTCCCCGAAAATCAGACAGTGTCTTATATTAATGTTTGCTCCCAAAGATGCACTAGATCTTATTTTCGGGGGGGAATGCCTTGTATTACTGGCGAGTAGGTCTTATTTTCGGGGGATGTCTTACTTTCGGGGAAACAGGGAACGTGTGAGCGAGGCCGGCGGAGGGGCGGGTGCGGGGAGGGCGCACCGCGTGAGCAGCAAGAATCTCACCACACGCAACCCCTGCCTATGCAGCCAGGGACACGGAGCTCTGTCCTCTGACACGGTCCCATGAACGGTGACAACAGCCAGCACACGACAGCCGCCCGATGTGAAGGAATCCGAATTACCCCGATTTTTTGGGGGGCGGTCAGATGGGCAAAAAACTCGACGTGTTTCTGGGCGTGCTGTGGGCTCTCCATCTCCTGCACACTACGAGGTGAGAGAGGCTGAACCAGTGGCTATGGATCGACCAGAATGTGTGTGTGTGTGTGAGAGAGAGAGAGAGAGAGAGAGAGAGAGAGAGAGAGATGGACTTGCCATGACCTGGGACTGGGACAGAGGACTTACTTGCATTGGGCGTGAAAATACTTGATCAGGTTCTGAAGCAAATCCACTCCCTTCTTGATCTTGATTTCATTGACCTTCAGCAGGTACTGTGAAAACAGAGCAAAGCAAACAGCAAAGAGGGACGTCAGCCCTGACCGGCATGGCTCAGGGGATAGGGCGTCGGCCTGCGGACTGAGGGGTCCCGGGTTCGATTCCAGTTGAGGGCATGTACCTTGGCTGTGGGCCCATCCCCAGTGGGGGGGGGGGGGAGTGCAGGGGGCAGCTGATCTGATGGATGTTTCTCTCTCATCGATGTTTCTTGTTCTATCCCTCTCCCTTCCTCTCTGTAAAAAATCACTAAAATATACATTTTTTAAAAAGGGACATCAGAGCCGAGACCGGTTTGGCTCAGTGGATAGAGCGTCAGACTGCAGACTGAAGGGTCCCGGGTTCGATTCCGGTCAAGGGCATGGACCTTGGCTGCGGGCACGTCCCCAGTGGGGGGTGTGCAGGAAGCAGCTGATCGATGTCTCTCTCTCATCGATGTTTCTGACTTTCTATCCTCTCCCTTCCTCTCTGTGAAAAATCAATACAATACATTTTTTAAAAAGGGACGTCAGAGGCAGAGGTGACTCCGCGCTCAGCGTGGGCGGGCAGACCACACGTCCGTCTCCCATGGCGGCGGGAGCTCCTGGCAGAGGAGCCGCGGTCCCGCAGGCCACGCTCCAGGTCCCTGCCCTTTGCCGCCGCACGAGCGCCGACGTACGGGTGACGGAGCGTGAGGACTCCGAGTCCTCGGCCTGGACCCGGACCCGGACCGGCGAGGAGGAGAAATGTCCGAGACGGCGGGGAGACGGGGCCACAGGGGCCGCGGGGTCCGCTCCGGCCCCAGGCGCCCCTCACCTCGCACATCTGCAGCTGGAAGAAGCGCCGCTCCTTCTCCATCTCCTCGGCGATCTCGGCGCCGCTGACCTCGGTGCGGATCATGCCGTGCAGCTTGGCGTGCTCCTTCTTCTCCTTCTCGATCTTGGTTCTGCGGGGGAAGGGGGGATGAGCCGCCGCTCCCGGCCCCGAGGCCTAGAGCACACGGCCGGGCAGAGGTGGCGGCCGCTCACCGGGCCTTTAGCAGCGGGGTCGCCCCTGAACCTCCTGCAGGGGAGCTGCCTGCGGCCACGGAAATGCCAGCCCGGGACTCCGGTGGAGCGTTTACTCCACCAACCCACCCTCAGCACCTACAGCCCCCCCCACAGCCCCCCTATGGCCCCCCACAGTCCTCTATGGCCCCCCACAGCCCCCTAAGGCTCCCCTACGGCCCCCCACAGCCCCCTTACGGCCCTCCACAGCCCCCTAAGGCCCGGCGCAGAGGAGGCAGCCAGGTGAGGCTGACGGCGGGGGAAGAAGGGGGTCCCCACAACCTCTCTGCTCTCCTCTGCTGAAACCAGGGGCCCCGTGAGGCAGAGGAACGCGACCCACGCTAAGGGGACCCACAAAGCCCCAGGAAGACGGGGACGAGGTGCTGGGGGACCCGGTGTAACACGGGGGAGGGGAAGAGGCACCTGGGCAGGTGGCCTCGCCTTCCTCGGACCAACTTCCCTGGAAGGGACCCCGTAACCCTCTGACGTGAAACAAGAGGGGCCAGGAGGCACGGGAGGAGGGGGCCGGGGTGGCGGCGTCTGGACACGGGGGTGAAAGCACCCACAACGCGGGGCGGTGGGCGCCCTCTGGGAAGGGGTAGGCCCCAGCGGTCGGCAAACTCACCGGTCAACAGAGCCGAATGCCAACGGGACGACGACGGACATTTCTTTTGAGAGCCACGTTTTCTTAACGTGGACCATACAGGGGGGTGCAGTGTTATTAACCTCACTAGAGGCCCGGGGCGTGAAATTCGTGCACACAGGCGGGAGGCTCCTCAGCCCAGTCTGCACCCTCTCCAATCTGGGACCCCTTGGGGGATGTCCACCTGCCAGTTTAGGCCCAATTCCAGCACTCAGACATCCCTCCTGCAATCTGGGATGACTGGCTCCTAACCACTTGCCTGCCTTGCCTGCCTGCCTGCCTGATCGCCCCTGACCCCTCTACCTGCCAACCTGATTCCCCCTACCTTCCCGCTACTGGCCTGACTGCCCTTATCTTGTCCCCCCCGCTCTCCCATCTGCCTGATCATTCCTAAATGCCTCTGCCTGCCTGATCACCCCTAACTGCCCTCCTTCGCCAGCCTGATCTCCCCCACAACTGTCCTCCCCTGCCAGTCAGCTGATCGCCCCTAACTGCCTCGGCCCACACCCCCATGGCTTCGTTCGGGAAGAAGTCAGACGCTGGGAAGATGGCTGGTCAACCAGTCCGAGCAGCGTATCACCCGTTTATTAGTATAGATGAGGGTGCTCCTAAGCTGGCCTTTGCTAAAAACGCAAGGGGCCAAAGAGCCGCAGTTTGCCGACCACTGGGCGAGGCGGGTCCCGTGAGCTGGAAAAGCTGCGTTTAAAAGGGAACTCTGAGGGGACCCTCCTGTGGTGCCGTCTGAAGTGCAAACACTCACATTTTGGTTTCATAGTCCTTCCAGGCTTTATCGAAAGGCTTTTTCAGATCCTGTAAGCAGAGGCACACATCCAACAGGCCGCTCCGGCCCACGAGGGAGAGGCCAGCCCCCCCGCCCCCCTCCAGCCATCGCCGTACCCCCTTCACGCCTTTCAGGTCCCCCTTGAGCAGGCTGTCCAGGGGAAAGGAGATGATGTTGTTCATGTTCTGAATCTGAAAGACAAGACGGGGGGGGGGGGGGGGTGCTCAGTCCCAGCAGCACAGCGGGGGCGAGCCGGTGACAGCCGGCACCTTCGCCGCCGCCCAGCGGCCAGCGCGACCCCTGTCCGCTCCCCCAGACGCTGGAGACGCGGGCGGCCTCCCCGCCTCCCCCCCGCAGCCACTTCCTGCGGCCACGCGGAAGGGCGGTGAAGGGACAGCCGCCGCCGGGAGACAAGACCGTTCCGGCCACGGAGGAGCCGATGCCAGGCTCGCTCCCAGCTCCCCCCATCTTCCCCCCCAGCCGAGGCCTGGCTGTCCCCGGCTCAGTTCTCACCCCGAACCCCCACCTCCCAGCACGGCCCCCCACGGGGTGGGGGTGGGCAGAGAGGAAAAACAGAACAAGGACTCCCCTCCTGGGAGACAGGAAGTGCCCCTCCTCCCCCCGCCGGCAGATGTGTGTGAAGAGAGGAGGGACGCAGCTCTGTTGGGGGGCCTTCCGGCACAGACTCGGGGTTCAGAGCCCGCAGGGGTCCCGCCGGAGGATCACGTAAGCCGGGGTGCACTTTCTCCCGCCTGTGGGTAGCTGATGCCGGGATGGGGGTGGGGCTGGGGGGCTGGGGGGTGGAGGCACGTGTCACGGGGTTTCCGCCCGGTCACAGGCTGTGAAGGGGAAGACGAGTCTGAACGGCGGACCTCACACGCTCATCCTCACAATCAGCGGAGAACCCCGTGTTTCCCACCATCGCCCGGAGCAGGGGCGGGACAGGGAACAGGCCGGCTTCGGGGCCGGATTCCACACCTGGTCTGAGCGCAACAGTCACTCGGGAGAGCCCGCTGCTGGAAAGCTCCCGGCAGGGGCGGGCCGACGCCTGCAGGTTCGTGACCTGGCCGTGACCTCTGGAGAGGCCTGTGCTGGTGACGCGTGTCCTGCTCCCACATCCGCGCCTGTCATCCCCGGCCCTGCTCCCGGCAGCGTCACCGGCTCTGAGCGCTGGGCCAGCCCGGGAGCGAAACGTCTCAACACCGAGGAGCTGAGCGTGGGGCCCAGGCTCAGGGCGGCTGGAAGGAGCTGGAAGGAACTGAAGGAGCTGGAAGGAGCTGGAGGGAACCGGACGGAGCTGGAAGGAACCGGAAGGAGCCGGAAGGAGCCGGAAGGAGCTGGAAGGAGCCGGAAGGAGCTGGAGGGAACCAGACGGAGCTGGAAGGAACCGGAAGGAGCCGGAAGGAGCCAGAAGGAGCCGGAAGGAACGCCGGCTGGGAAGAGGCCGTGCCAGGAGTCACCAGCATGCACACCGATTTCCATTGCCAATGGCAGGCTCGGGTGCGAGGAGTTAAGCTCAGCCCGCGTCTAGAGGGCAGTGCTGCCCGGGGCAGAGGGAAAAGCCATGACAGATCCGTGACGGGGCCGCCCCCGGACACGGTTTTAAAGAGCCGTCACCAGTTTGGGGAGACAGGGGGCCCTCAGCACTCCAGACCCGTGGGGGGCGGGGGGGGGGGCTAGGACACAAAGGAGGATTAGACCCGTGATCGGCAAACCCATTAGTCAACAGAGCCGAATACCAACAGGACGACGACTGGAATTTCTCTGGAGAGCCACATTTTTTAAACGTAAACTATACAGGTAGGTTCACTGTTATTAACTTAATTAGGGTCCTCCTACGCTGGCCTTTGCTAAAAACTCACAGAGCTGCATGTGGCTCGAGAGCCGCCGTTTGCCGACCACCGGATTAAGCGGACCCCGCGTCCGGAGCCCACGGCGCAGTGGGGGAGGCGAGCACGTGGCGGCGAGCACGCGGCCCGAACACGCCCCACACGCCCCGAGCCGCCGTGAGGCCGTGAGGTTCGGAGACGAGAAACGCCTGCCGTCCGGACTCGGGGTTCTCCCGACGGCCCCACGCGGAGACAGAGCCGGTCTGCGGGAGGGGGCGCGGGGGGGCCAGGCAAGAAGGGGGACAGCGGCCCGGCTGGCGTGGCTCAGGGGTTGAGGTCGGCCCGGGAACCTCGAGGCCGCCGGTTCGATTCCCGGCCGGGGCACGGCCTGGGGTTCGGGCTCAGCCCGTGGGGGGCGTGCAGGAGGCAGTGGGTCCGTGTTTCTCTGTGGAGGCGGCCACGCCATTCCTCGGGCGGATGAGAGGGCACAGTCCTCTCTGTCATGGCCACGTGCCAGTCCCGGCGTGGAAGCACCGTGACGGCCCACGGCTGTGTTGTGAGCGCGCCCTGTGGCCCGAACACGCGGCCCCGCGGCCGGAGTGACGGGGGCTCGATAGAGCTCAGGTGCACGCAGTTGAGGAGGATGGAAACCCGCGAGAAGGTGTCGGCGTCTGGACCCGCCCTCACCGTGCCCCGTGGCGTCGGCCACAAAATAAAGACACGGCTTGTCGGCCGAGGCGCTGCCGCCGGCTCTCCGTCCGAGGACAGCGTGCCCCCCAGACCCGGCTTCTTCTCTGTTTCTCTCCATCCTTCATCCCCGCTCACACTCACCCTTGTGTGCTGGCGCGGACACTTCTCTCTCATCGATGTTCCTACCTCTCTATCCTCCCTTCTCCTTCCCCCCCCAAAAGCAAAAATCATCTGAAGGAAAAGAAAAGGAACGGGGCAGAGGGGCGGAGGGGCGGAGGGGGGGAGGGACACGGGGCCCCCTGAGCAGAGATCTGGCTGCCCCTCGGCGAAGGGGGCTCTGGCCTCCATCCCGGCCCTCGCTTCTTCCTGCGGCCCCTCCGAGACCTGACACAGGAGGCTGCTCCTTCTCTAGTCGGGAAGTAATTAGCGAAATTATCACGAGGCCAAAAGTAGATCAGTAGTTACCTCGGGCCGGGGGGTGGGGGGGGTGGACGAGAAATAGGGTTAACGGTAAGAGGACAGGAGGGACCTTCCTGGGGAAGGAAATGTCCCCAAACTAATTTCGGATGCACCCCCCCCCCCCCCCCCCCAAAGGCAGTAGACATCACTGGCCTGCACACTGGAGGTGGGTCAATTTCATGGCATGCAGAATACACCCCGATAAAACTGGCTTTTTAGAAACTGTCACAGCCCTGGCCCGTGTGGCCGAGCTTCGACCCCATGCACCAACGGTCACCGATTCAGTTCACGCTCAGGGCCCAAGCCCAGGGAGGGGACTTCAATCTCCCAGTCAGGGTGTGTGCAGACAGCAACCCATCGATGTTTCTCTCCGTCTCTCTCTCCCATCCTCTCTCTTTAGAATCAATAATAGCCGAAACCGGTGTGGCTCAGTGGTTAGAGCGTCGGCCTGTGGACCGGAGAGTCCTGGGTTCGATTCCGGTCAAGGGCATGTACCTTGGCTGCGGGGACATCCCCAGGAGGTGTGCAGGAGGCAGCTGATCCATGTTTTTCTCTCATCGATAGTTCTTTCTATCCCTCTCCCTTCCTCTATGTAAAAATCAATAAAATATATTTTTATTTTTTAAAATATATTTTATTGTTGTTTTTTTTACAGAGAGGAAAGAGAGGGATAGTTAGAAACATCGATGAGAGAGAAACACCGATCAGCTGCCTCCTGTACCCGCCCCCCCTTACTGGAGATGTGCCCGCAGCCAAGGTACATGCCCTTGACCGGAATCGAACCCGGTACCCTTCGGTCCACAGGCCGACGCTCTATCCACTGAGCCACACCGATTTCGGCAATGAAATTTATTTTTAAAAAATTAAAAAGGAGAGCAGAGGGAATCCGCTTTAAAAATAAGTTGTTACAAAATAGACAGACGCCCCATCGACAGATTGGACGTTAGCCCGTCTGCCCCCCACATCACACGCTCCCGGCACACGCGTGCCGAGTCGGGGGAAGGCCCGGAGCCGGCTGCTGCGGGCGGCTGGAGAGCGTGAGCCCGGGAGCCCAGAGGGTGGGTCCGGGCCGGGCCGGGCCGGGGAGCCGGCTCTGAGCCCCCTCGGGCGCCGTGGGGACGGCGCGTCACTCTGGCCCGGAGGACGGCCCCCCCGGGGCCCGGTTACGAGTGCTGAAAGCTTTATGGGCTCGGGGAGAATTCGGTTACCCCTGAGTGAGCCCAGGCGTGTTCTCCAGGCGTGTTCTCCAGGCGTGTTCTCCAGGCGTGTTCGCCGCCCCGTGCTGCCGGCTTCCCCTCACCGGCATGTTCCGCTCGGCAGCTTTTAAAAGGCACGGAGGACGCGAGCACAAATCACTCATCTTCACCGGCCGTTAATGGCGGATCGAATGCCAACGGCGGTCTTCAACGGAACAGCCCCGCCTCTCCCCACTCCCCGCTCCCCTGCCTGCACGGTCCCGGGCTCGCCTGCGTCCGTCTGACATGAGGCAACAGCAGTCAGGGTCTGTCATCCCACAAGGAGACGCCAGGGGCTCAGTGGGTGGGGCAGGGGCAACGGGGCAGGGGCAGACGGGGCAGGGGCAACAGGGCAAGGGGCAGGGGCAGACGGGGCAGGGGCAACAGGGCAGGGGCAGACGGGGCAGGGGCAGGGGCAGACGGGGCAGGGGCAACAGGGCAGGGGCAGACGGGGCAGGGGCAGGGGCAACGGGGCAGGGGCAGACAGGGCAGGGGCAGACGGGGCAGGGGCAACGGGGCAGGGGCAGACGGGGCAGGGGCAACGGGGCAGGGGCAGACGGGGCAGGGGCAACAGGGCAGGGGCAGACGGGGCAGGGGCAGGGGCAATGGGGCAGGGGCAGACAGGGCAGGGGCAGACGGGGCAGGGGCAACGGGGCAGGGGCAGGGGCAGACGGGGCAGGGGCAGGGGCAGGGGCAGGGGCAGGGGCAGGGGCAGACGGGGCAGGGGCAGACGGGGCAGGGGCAACGGGGCAGGGGCAGGGGCAGACGGGGCAGGGGCAGGGGCAGGGGCAGGGGCAGACGGGGCAGGGACAGACGGGGCTACCGGGGAGATAGAGGACCAGCTGGCTGCATGGATGCCACGGCTGATGAGCAACCAGAGAGAGACCAGGAGGTGGGGAGGCAGGCAGGGACGGAGCCGGCCAATGCCCTCTTCCCAAGAAGACTGTTTGGTGTTGAGATTCCTTGCCTATAGCTTGGTCCCTTCTCCCCCCTCCCCCTCCCCCTTCTCCTCCTCCTCCCCCCTTCTCCTCCATCTCCTCTCCCTCCCCCTTTCTCCTCCATCTCCTCCTCCTCTCCCTCCTCCTCCTCCTCCTCCTCCTTCCCCTCCTCCATCTCCTCCTCCTCCTCCTCCTCCTCCCCCTCCTCCTCCTCCTCCTCCTCCTCCTCCATCTCCTCCTCCTCCATCTCCTCCTCCTCCTCCTTCCCCTCCTCCTTCTCCTTCTCCTCCTCCTCCTCCTCCTCCTCCTCCTCCTCCTCCTCCTCCTCCTCCTCCTCCTCCATCGCTGGGGGCCCTGGGCAGTGGGTGCTCTCTCTCCTGGCGCTGGAGGAAGCCCAGGCCTGAGGCGGTGGCCAGAGCCAGTGCAGGGCCTGGTCCACCCTCGCTGGTCGAGGGCGACACTGTCTGCCGCCCCCACCCCCCCCTCCTCCTCGGCTTCCCTCTCCTGCCTTCTCTCTCCTGCAGGAGCTCACCCTGGAGGAGCCGCAGAGGAGTGAGGCGTGGGGCCCAGCGCTTCCACCTTCCACAGTGAGGGTCCCCCCGGCTGCCCCGTGCCCTTCTGCCCGGGTAGGACTTGGGGTACGACTGTCCCCCAGGGACTCGGCAGCCGCGTTGCAGCCCTCCCAGTTCCCAGCGTTTCCGGAGCAGTCCCAGGCGGCTGCGGCTCCTGATCCCGCGTCCTCTGGGGATGTCTGACGTCTGGGTCTTCTCGTTTCCCACGGAGACGGCAGGGAGGGGGGGCTCGTCTTCCCGGGCTGGGCGCTGGGGCCGGGTCCCCCCCTCTGCCTTCCAGGCGCTCGTTCTGAGAGGCCGGCAGTCACACACCGCCCCGAGGAGGCTCCATTTCCTGCTTTTTGGTCTTTTTTTTTCTTTGTCTTTTCCGTCCATTTTCTGAGACGTTTCTTCCCCTCCGGTCCTTCTCACAGGCTTTTTCGGTCATTTCCTTTTTTGTAAAATATTTACTTTAAACTACGTTTTTATTTATTTGTTTTTTCACAGAGAGGAAGGGAGAGGGATAGAGCGTCAGAAACATCGACGAGAGAGAAACATCCATCAGCCGCCTCCTGCACACCCCCCACTGGGGATGTGCCCGCAGCCCAGGTCCATGCCCTTGACCGGAATCGAACCCGGGACCCTTCAGTCCGCAGGCCGACTCTCTACTCACTGAGCCGAACCGGTTTCAGCTGGAAAATATTTTTTAAATTGATTTCAGAGAGGCAGGGAGAGGGAGAGAGAGAAACATCGACGATGAAAGAATCATGGATCGCTTGCCTCCTGCCCGCCCCCTACACCAAGGATGCAGCCGGCAATCCGGGCCTGTGCCCCTGACTGGGAATCGAACCCCGGACCCTTCAGTATGCAGGCCGAGGCTCTATCTACTGGACAGCCCCAGCCAGGGCCTCTGTACATATTCTTACACTAATTGTCTGACAGGCCTTACTCCAGGCTACCCTCCTGTATTCAATGTCCATTCCCTCCGGATACAATGTCCATTCCCTCTGGATACAATGTCCATTTCCTCCTGGATACAGTGTCCATTCCCTCTGGATACAATGTCCATTTCCTCCTGGATACAGTGTCCATTCCCTCCTGGATACAGTGTCCATTCCCTCCTGGATACAATGTCCATTCCCTCCTGGGTACAATGTCCATTCCCTCCTGGATACAATGTCCATTCCCTCCTGTATTCAATGTCCATTCCCTCCTGGATTCAGTGTCCATTCCCTCCTGGAGACAGTGTCCATTCCCTCCTGGATACAATGCCCATTCCCTCCTGTATTCAATGTCCATTCCCTCTGGATACAATGTCCATTTCCTCCTGGATACAGTGTCCATTCCCTCCTGGATACAGTGTCCATTCCCTCCTGGATACAGTGTCCATTCCCTCCTGGATACAATGTCCATTCCCTCCTGGATTCAGTGTCCATTCCCTCCTGGGTACAATGTCCATTCCTTCCTGGGTGCATTGTCCATTCCCTCCAGATACAATGCCCATTCCTTCCTGGATACAATGTCCATTCCCTTCTGGATAAAATGTCCATTCCCTCCTGGATACAATGTCCATTCCCTCCTGGATACAGTGTCCATTCCCTCCTGGATACAGTGTCCATTGCGATGTCTGTGAGGAATGAAACTTTGTTTCTTTAGAGTCTGTTTCCTTGTTCTGTTTCCTCCGGTCTCCACTCCGAAGGCCCTCCATTCACATACACGAGTCAGGTGGGAGGAGGGGTGGCAGCTGCGCGCAGGGCTGGGGGCTGAGCTGACCTTTCACCTGAGACCCTCCCCTCGACACCGACGGGCTCTTCCAGGGGCCGTTTGGCGTCTCCAGTGTGGACTCGGGGGAGAGAGCCAAGCGCGCCACCTGCCCACGGGCAGTGAGAGGCCCGGCTCTGGGCTCAGCGTGTCCGCCACTGGCCGCTGGGGGCTGTCATCCTCAGGCGGCCCCCTTGACCAAAGCCCCAAAGATGTCCGCTGAAGCCAGAAGTCCAGCTCACCAAGCGCTTTTGCTTCCACCCTTTCCAACTGGACCCCGCACACGCCCAGGCGGGGGAGGGACCGCGACCGACCGCCCGGCCCTCGCCTCCTGTCATTAACTCTGACATCGGCGCCGGGTCTGCCTGCAGAGGCCACGCTCACAGCCCTGCCGCCGCCACCATTTCAACGATGACGACCTGGCCCTGACTGGTGTTGCTCAGTGGTTAGAGCGTCGGCTTACGGACTGAAAGGTCCCGGGTTCGGTTCCGGTCAAGGGCATGTACCTTGGTGGTGGGCACATCCCCAGTGGGGGGTGTGCAGGGGGCAGCTGATCGATGTTTCTCTCTCATCAATGTTTCTAGCTTTCTATCCCTCTCCATTCCTCTCTGTAAAAAAATCAGTGAAATATATATATACATATATTTTTAAAAAAAGAATAAGGACCTGTTTTCCTGCTTGCTAGGAGCCTGCTGACCGGAGAAATGAAAGGGACCCCGTTGTGCAGCCGACGCAGAAAGCAGGATGGAGGCGTGGCCGGGCCGGGTCGCCCGTGACCTTCTGGGGGAGAAGAACAGGGAGAGATGCTGGGGCCTCCCAGGGGACAACCCGCGTGGGAGAAAACACCGCTTCTGCGGAGTCCAGCTCCACCTGGGACGAGGATGGGGTGGCTCAGGGCTGCCAAGCGCAAGGAAGCTCCATTCTTCCCACTCCCGGCACCCGCCACCCCCGGCACCCGCCGCCCCCGGCGCCCGCCGCCCCCAAGGCGCACGGCCCCGCTTCCACGGGCCGAAAGCGAGAGCTTTCTCGCTCGGCTCCCCATTTGGGAGAAGAAAAGGCCTCGAATATCCGTGGTAATTTCTGCGCTCTGATGCTAGGCCACGCTGCTGGGCACGACGGGTCTGAAACACGTTTATTGCACATGACACGTTTATTTTTATTTATTTTTTAAAGATATGCCTCACTGATGTTTTGCAGAGAGGAAGGGATGGGTAGAGAGAGAAACATCGATGAGAGAGAAACATCCATCAGCTCCCTCCTGCACACCCACCACTGGGGATGTGCCCGCAGCCAAGGTACACGCCCTTGACCGGAATCGAACCCGGGACCTTTCAGTCCGCAGGCCGACGCTCTACCCAGAGCCAAACGGGTTTTGCCGACACACGACACGTTTAAACACGGATGACAACGGCCAGAAACAGGCTATTCTGCACAGCTCACACACGAGTAAACACGGGAGCCAGGGGCCCTGAGGATGAATGCCTCCTGTCCCCCGGCTGTGCACGCTGGCAATGCCGAACTGAACCTTAAAACGTCCTGTTCCATGTTCCACTCTGAGCCGGCCCCCAGGGAGCTGGTGTGCACACAGAGGTCATCCTTCGGGGGCGCTGTGAGTTCTGAGACCACCCCGGTCACCCACAGGCCTGGCTGAGCTCCGTGTGCCCTGCCCCCCCCCCCCATCACCGGGCGCGGCGGGCGGACACTCACCAGGTTTTTGAACAGGGCCGTCAGCTCCTTGGTGAACACGGAGAACTTGAGGAAGGCGCTGCCCAGGTCCGGGTCGTCCCTGCACACGCAGTTGCCCCCGAACTTCTCCAGTGCCTGTGTGTACTGCTCCTCGTTCTCCACGTGCGCTGCGGGCCGGGGAGACGCAGTCAGCATGGGGCCCCACCACCACCCCCCGCCCCCCCGCCCCCAGGCCCTCTCAGCTGCCCGTAACACCGAGTCAGCAGAACAAACTCCGGATCCACCGGGCGTGGCTCAGGGGCTGAGCATCAGCCTATTGACCAGGAGGTCAGGGTTCGATTCCCGGTCGGGGCACAGGCCTGGTTGCGGGCTCCATCCCCAGTGGGGGGCGTGCAGGAGGCAGCTGATCCAGGATTCTCTCTCATCACGGATGTTTCTACCTCCCTCTCCCTTCCTCTCCGAAATCAATAAACATATTCTATCTGATACAGAGGGAATTATGTGGTTGACCATTAGCCACAGGGATGGCTGCACCCACAGCTGAGGCCAAGTTCCCTTAAGGAGCAATCAGCAGGGACCTGAGGCTACGCCCTACCCTGTCCCTGTGGGGCTTGACAGGGGACCTCATGCCATGACCCCCGCTCCGGCCCCGCCCTGGTCTCAGGCTGGGGGACCTGAGGCCACGCCCCCTGCCCAGCGGGGCTGGACAGGGAACCTCACGGTGCACTTCCCTTCCTGGTACTGGGCTATGGGCTAGGGGACTCAGGCTGGTTCCCTGGCCCCAGTGCCAGGCTGGGGGACCTCAGGCTGCACCCCCCGCCCCAGCTCCGGGCCAGGGGACCTGAGGCTGTGCCCCGTCGCCTGGCAGGGCTTGACAGGGCATGCTCCCCACCCAGTGGGGCTTGACGGGGTACCTCAAGACACACGCCACGCCCCATCTGGGGGACCTTAGGCCACGCCCCCTGCCCGGCAGGACTTGACAAGGGTGGGACTGGCCGTGTCTGGATCTAGTCCAATGTGGGGAGGGAGAGGAGGCCGGGTCTGGGTCTCACACGATGTTGAGATGCATGTGGGTGGGCGAGGACTTGACTCTGGGTCCCCCTTTTAATGTGCATGAATTTCAGGCACCAGGCCACTCGTTTTAAAATAATTTGGGGGGGGGAGTAATCTGAGAAAGTCAAGATGTACCTGGAGCAGAAATAACTCGCTGCCCCAACAGCACCCAGTAATGTCGCAACCGTCCCCAAGGCGCGAGCGTGAGGGGGACCGGGGGGGGGGGGGGGGGCAGCGCCTCCGGGAGGGCCACGGTCTGTGCTCAGCGGGTGAGACCAAGGGCCCCCTCGCCCTCCACACCCTCCACGCCCCCAGGGCCTCCCTCCCTGCGCCGTGCAGGCGCCACCTGTCAGTCAGCTCTGCGACGCACCGCAGCCGTTGTCGGCAAGACTCACCCCCTCTGACCCAGACCACAAGCACGGCACCCCTTCCTTTTTCTTCTTTAAAAATTACTAGAGGCCTGGTTGCATGAATTCATGCACCAGTGGGGTCCCTTGGCCTGGCCTGGCCTGAAGGTTCAGGCTGAAACCGGCTCTCCAACAGCCCCCGAGGGGTCCCAAATTTCAAGAGGGCGCAGGCGAGGCCCAGAGACCCCACCAGTGCACGACTGGGGTCAGGGAGGGAGGTGGGAGGTTGGCCAGCCGGACAGAGACCGCAGGAGGGCTCCAGGGTGTGTCCGGCCCATCCCGCTCCGTCACGGACGGCCGGGCCCCCGCAGCGAGCTAACGTACCGGTTGGAGCACCTGCCCCCTGTGGTCAGTGACCACGACAGAGACTGGTTGCCTGTCTGCTCCCTGGTGGTCAGTGCACAAAACAGCGAGCAGGTGAGCAGCCTCAGCACATCGTTAGCCTATTATGCTCTGAACGGCTGAATGGACAACTGTACAACCAAGACACTTAGCATCTTAAGCTTTTATCATATAGGATGTGTACGGATGTCAGAGGGAGGGAGAGGGGGAGAGAGAGGAACGTCAACGATGAGAGAGAGCCATTGACCAGCTGCCTCCAGCACGCCCCCCACTGGGGATCGAGCCCACAACCCGGGCCTGTGCCCCGACCTTGGTTCCCGGCTTGACGCTCAACCACTGAGCCACACGAGCTGGCCTGGGTGAGGTCTTGTATTTACTCATTTAAAACTTTTTCTAACTAATTGAGAGAGAGAGAGAGAGAGAGAGAGGGAGAGAGAGAGAGAGAGAGAGAGAGAGAGGGAGAGAGGCGTCGAGTCATTGTTCCACTCACACATTCACTGGTTGCTTCTGGCATGTGCCCTCACCAGAGATTGAACCCACAACCTTGGCGTGTCGGGACGCCGCTCCCACCAACTGAGCCCCCGGCCGGGCCTGGGCGAGGCCTCCAGATGAGCCCGCAGTCTCTCCCGGCACCCTCCCGTTCGCGCGGCCGCCTGCTGGCACGGCTTCATCGCTCCAGTCCGAAACACACACCCACTGAGCCACGCAGCCCACGAGGACACCAATCACCTCCGCCGAGCTCCCCAGGAAGCAATGCCTCGGTTAGCCGCTGCCTGGGCCGGGGCGACGGCGGGGACGTTTGCCTGTCGGGGCAGCCCTCGCCCCCGAGCCAGGTCCCCAGGACCCACGCGCGGTGCCGCCCGTCCCACCAGGGGGCGCCCTGCCCTGGGCCTCTGTGGAATTTAAATGTCTGGGAGCGGGGGTTCCTAAGCGGATCTAACAAGCATAAGCGAAAGCGTCTCACCGCCCGAGCCCCTTTCCTCGACCACCTTTCCGCTTACTGTGTCACTAGAGGCCCGCTGCAGGAAGCTTCCTGCGAGAACAGGGCTTCCTGCGGCCCGAGCAAAGCTCCCTCCCTTCTCCTCTGCCTCGCTCCCTTCTCCCCCCTTCCTTCTTCCCTCCCCTCTCCCCGGCCCCGCCTGCTTGCTTCTCAGCAGCTTTGCTCCCTTCTGCAATGCCTGGCTTCCTTCTACGCTGTCTTCTGTGCTTGGATATGCAAATTAACCACCATCTTGGTTGGGTTAATTTGCATATTCACTCTGATTGGCTGGTGGGCATAGTGGAGGTACGGTCAGTTTGCGTATCGCTCTTTTTTTTCAGATAGTATTTACCTTCCTG
The DNA here is from genome assembly GCA_027563665.1 of Antrozous pallidus. Classification (NCBI taxonomy): domain Eukaryota; kingdom Metazoa; phylum Chordata; class Mammalia; order Chiroptera; family Vespertilionidae; genus Antrozous; species Antrozous pallidus. Next base: position 71,583,858 of record CM050523.1, read on the forward strand.
AGGAAGACCCCGGGACCCTACGGGGCCCCCACGAAGTAATCGCAATTCGACGACGTGATGCTGCTCCGCACAAGGGCAGGGACGCGCGGAGGCGCGGGCAGAGCAGGAGGGAGGGGACCGGAGGTCCGGGTTCCAGCCCCGCGCCTCCCGGGGGACAAGTGTGACCCGGTGCGCCCTCCTCGCTCACCTCCTCACCCACCGGGCTGTGTCTCGGCCGCAGGAGGCCGGCACCTGCCGCGAGACTCGCAGGAGAAGGCCCGATGGGTCATGGGACAGAGAAAGGCCCGGGCTGCCCGCCAGCCGCACCGCAGCCCACGGCGGCCACGGCGGCCACCGCAGAAGAGGCTGCACTGACCAGAGAGCCTTCTCGCGCCACGGCCGCTCGCTGAGACCTGCCTGCATCACGTCTCCCGTGCGAAGGGGGAGGGGGGCGGCGCGGCTCAGAGAAATCACATCCCCGAGCGGGACGCAGAGCCAGAGCGACTGGGCCGGGCTCCAGCCCGGGGCTTCTGCGCCCCCCCCCCCCAACCACGTCTCCTGCTCTGTCCCACGCACAGCTCCTCCCTAACACGGCGCGCCTCGCCCAGCCAGAGGTTTCAGAAGCTGCATTTCAGCCCGGCCTGTGTGGCCCAGTGGATAGAGCGTCAGCCTGCGGACTGAAAGGTCCCAGGTTCGATTCCGGTCAAGGGCATGGACCTTGGTTGCGGGCACATCCCCAGTAGGAGGTGCGCAGGAGGCGGCTGAGGGATGTTTCTCACTTTCTAACCCTCTCCCTTCCTCTCTGTAAAAAAAATCGATAAAATATTTTTTTAAAAAATAAAAGCTGCATTTCAGCCCGGCCGGCGGGGCTCAGGGGTTAAGGGTCAACCTACGAACCGGAAGGCCACAGTTGGGTTCCTGGTGGCGAATTCCATCCCCCGTTGGGGGCGTGCGGGAGGCAGCCGACAAATGATGCTTCACTCTCATCCATGCTCCTATCGCTCCCTCCCTCCCCTTCCTCTCTCAGAAACCAGTAACGGGAAAGGATCATAAAAGCTGCATTTCAGAGACGGACCGGTTCCACCGTCCACTTCACTCCACTTTTCGTTCTGCCCCCTGTGGTGCGTCGTGGGGGGCGGGCAGCTCCTTCCCAACCACAGGCTGTCCGAGCTGTTTCTAAACGGCGGCCGGGCCGGGCCGGCCCAGTGCGGCGAAGGGAGCCACCGCCACAGGCCGATGAGCAGTGTCCCGGCGCCGGGGCAGGGAGATGTGCAGCACCAGTCCCTGGGGAGCCACAGTCCCTTCAGACTGGTGCCTGGCCCGGCGGCCTGGCTGAGGGGGTGAGCGTCGACCTATGAAGCAGGAGGTCCCGGTCGGGGCGCAGGACTGGGCTGCAGCTCGATCCCCAGTGTGGGACGTGCAGGAGGCAGCGGACCCACGGTTCTCTCATCACGGGTGTTTCCCACTCTCTCTCCCTCTCCCTCGCTCTCTGACATCAATAAAAATATATAATAAAACAAACAAACAAACAAACAAACAAACAAAAATGGTGCCCGGACGCCCAGGCTGCTCCCCGTGAACCCCCAGGGCAGGGCAGGAATTCGCTCTCTGTGCCTGTCAGGTGGCCTGTCAGCCTCGGGCTCCACTTAACCTGGTCCCTGAGGTCCCTCGAGTGCCGCCCCTCTTACCCCTGAGGGGAGCGGTGCTCAGAGGGTTCCAGGAAGAGGTGGGGCAGGGGCACCACCCACCCTCTGCCCACGACGCAGGCCCCTCCCAGCCCCTGGCCCCCTGGGGAGGAGCCTGCCTCCTCTTCCTGGGCGCTCGGCCAACCTGGCACAGGAGAATCAGCAAAGCTTCCCCTCCCAGCACCGAGGACAGACGGACAGACGTCCTCTGTCCCTCCTGGGCCTCCCAACCGCTGAGGTCACAAGAAAGTCTCTCCCTGGAAGCTCTGCGGTGACCTGCCGACCCCGGCGAAGCCGGTGGAGGTCAAGGCGGCTTTCCGACTCCTGTCGTCATCACTCTGGTCACTGGTCCAGAGGCCATGACGACCTTGTGACCGTTACCGGCTCCTGGAACACGATCGCACCATCATCTCATGTAACATGATCCCACCAGCTCATGCGTATCATCTCGTGATCACCAGCTCCTGGAACACGACCCCACCATCATCTCATGACCATCACCGGCTCCTGGAACACGATCCCACCGTCATCTCATGACCATCACCGGCTCCTGGAACACGATCCCACCATCATCTCATGACCATCACCAGCTCCTGGAACACGATCCCACCGTCATCTCATGACCATCACCAGCTCCTGGAACACGATCCCACCATCATCTCATAACGATCACCGGCTCCTGGAACACGATCCCACCATCATCTCATGACCATCACCAGCTCCTGGAACACGATCCCACCGTCATCTCATGACCATCACCGGCTCCTGGAACACGATCCCACCATCATCTCATGACCATCACCGGCTCCTGGAACACGATCCCACCGTCATCTCATGACCATCACCGGCTCCTGGAACACGATCCCACCATCATCTCATGACCATCACCAGCTCCTGGAACACGATCCCACCATCATCTCATGACCATCACCAGCTCCTGGAACACGATCCCACCATCATCTCATGACCATCACCAGCTCCTGGAACACGATCCCACCATCATCTCATGACCATCACCAGCTCCTGGAACACGATCCCACCATCATCTCATGACCATCACCAGCTCCTGGAACACGATCCCACCGTCATCTCATGACCATCACCAGCTCCTGGAACACGATCCCACCGTCATCTCATGACCATCACCAGCTCCTGGAACACGATCCCACCATCATCTCATGACCATCACCAGCTCCTGGAACACGATCCCACCATCATCTCATGACCATCACCAGCTCCTGGAACACGATCCCACCGTCATCTCATGACCATCACCAGCTCCTGGAACACGATCGCACCATCATTTCATGTAACATGATCCCACCAGCTCATGTGCATCATCTCGTGATCACAACATACGTATCCCAATGACCTGATCATCTCGTGTCATGAATTCATCAGAATCTCATCTCACGCGACATGATCTCATCCTGACCATCATATGTAACATGATCTCCTTATCATCTCATGTAGTGTGACGTCCTCATCACTCCTTCAGACGTGTGCTTACATGAGAGCGATCATTTCCCGACCCTCCGCTGGCCCAGCTCAGCGGGACCCTTTCGTGTTGGTCCGGCGGACGGTTTTCCGGGATCGAGACTGCAACCTAGGTTACGTGTCCTCGACCGGAATCGAACCCGGGACCCTTCAGGCGGATGCTCTATCCATGGAGCCAAATCAGCTCAGACTCTAGCTGAGATTTGAAACACAAGTTTCTCTTCTTGCAAACAAACGTGAAGGCTCTTAATCAAGACGGCAGCCCGGGGTCTGTGCGGGGCTTCCGACAGGCACGGGCCACGAGAGCAGCCGCCTCCACACACGCACGCTCACGCCCCGGCCCCCACGGCCCCCCCCCGCCCCCACCCCCGCCCGAGACCTTCTTCCCGGGGAACAGACCGCAGCCGAGCGTCTGTCTTTTTCTTTTGCCAAAACCAAATTTAAAACAGGAGCCTAAAATAAGCAGCTTGGGAATAAAGCTTCTGGAAGGAGCCAGACGGGGCCGTCGGCTTTATTTATGGATCTGTGAGGCTGTTCTAAAACCAGCTCCCCGCCGACACCGGTGCGGCTCAGGGGATGGAGCGTCGGCCTGCGGACTGAAGGGTCCCGGGTTCGATTCCGGTCAAGGGCATGTGCCTTGGCTGCGGGCACATTCCCAGTGGGGGGTGTGCAGGAGGCAGCTGATGGATGTTTCTCTCCCATCGATGTTTCTGACTTCCTATCCCTCTCCCTTCTGCTCCGTACAAAATCAATTAAATATATTAAAAATAAATAAATAAAACAAAACCAGCTCCCCTCTCACACCACTTTTGGGGTGCAGAGACTCCTTAGGCTCCCGCAGACCCCACTCCGGTGAGAAAGGCCCAGCTCAGAGCAGCTGAAGCCCTCCAGGTAACGGGAGGACCCCGAGTGCGGCTCTCCGGCACCAACCCTGCCACTGCCTCCAGCTCGGCTTCCTCCCGTGCCCCACGGGCGATCCCGGCCGACAGGGTCCCCCAGCCGCCCACCGGGATTCCGACGGTCACCCTCAGCCAGCAGACACGCGATGGCCCGAATCTCAGACCACACCTCGGCCCACACGGCCCGGGCCCCCTCCCCCGCTTCCTCCGAGCCACCCCCGCCCTCAAGACACCTGCCAGTGCCGGGGGGCCAGAGAGGAGCAGGAACCGCTCACTTCCCCGTCCCGGGCCAGCCGCCCCCGGAATGACTCGCCCGCACCCCACGCGGGCGCCCCGCCTCCCACGCGCGCTTTCAGTTCTCAGATGCGAGGTTCCTCTCCCCCGTCAGCACGGAGGGGCCTTTCCAGAGACAGGCAGACACCCCCCTCACACCCCGCGCTGGACGCACGGGAACACAGCTCTGCCGTCCGGCGGGCACCCCCGGGCTGGGCTGAGCGCGGGGACCTCAGCCAGCGCTCGTTCCAGGACCGACACGGACCGGCTTTGGAAGCGAGGTCAGACGGCAGTCTGTCGTGGCCGGGGAGGTGACGGGAGAAGCCGTTTCTCAACAAACGGCTGCCGTGGCTCTCGGGAGGAAAGGCCTGCTCTCCTGGAAGAAAACGGCCGCTCTGTGCGCGCGGGGGGCTTGCGGACGCTTCTTCGGTCCAGCCCATAAAGCCGGGCGGTGCGTGTGTGTGCGCACGCAAACGTGCATGTGCCAGTGAGTGCTTTCGTGCACGTGTGTGTGAATACATGAGCACGTGTGTGTCTCGGGTATCCTCTCCAAGGCCCGCAGCCTCAGCGCCACCCGACTCGCAGCTGATGAGCAAACACAGGCTCCTCCGGCACCGGCTGGGCCCGAACTCTGAGGCGGTCGCTGTCCGTGTCGGAATGAGGACCGCCGGGCACCCGGGTCCTCGGACCAGTCCGCACTCGGCTCTACGGTGGGCGTGGGCACGCGTGGGCTGCCACGTGGGTCCCGGTCACAGTGACACGTGGGACTGTGTGTGGTCCCCAGTCAGACAGTGAACACCGTTCCTGGCTCAGGGGCTGTAGAAACGCAGCCGGCTGCTCCAGCACCTCCAATTCCCTCTCGAGAACCCGTGTGAACCTCACCCAGCAGGACCGTCCGCGTCACACACCACGACACTCACAGTGTAAGCCCGTCTCCACCTGAGGGCGGTGAGCACGGACAGCGGTACATAACGTACCCTCACACGCACACACTCACTCACACACTCACACACTCACACCGTCACATACACTCACACACACACACACACACACTCACACACTCACACTCACTCATACACTCACACCATCACATACACACACACATACACTCACACACACACACTCACACACACACTCACACTCACTCATACACTCACACCGTCACATACACACACACATACACTCACACACACACACACACACACTCACACACTCACACTCACTCATACACTCACACCATCACATACACACACACATACACTCACACACACACACTCACACACACACTCACACTCACTCATACACTCACACCGTCACATACACACACACATACACTCACACACACACACTCACACACACACTGACACACTCACACCGTCACATACACTCACACACACACACACACACACTCACACACTCACACTCACTCACACACTCACACCATCACATACACACACACATACACTCACACACACACACTCACACACACTCACACACTCACACCGTCACATACACTCACACACACACACACACACACTCACACACTCACACTCACTCATACACTCACACCATCACATACACACACACATACACTCACACACACACACTCACACTCACAGTCACACACAGTCACACACTCACACACACTCACGCACACAGTCACACACACACACACTCACACACAGTCACACACGCACAGTCACACACACATACACAGCCACACTCACACACACACAGTCACACACAGTCACACACACACAGTCACACACACATACACAGTCACACACACACTCAGTCACACACAGACTCACACACAGTCACACACACAAACACACACACTCACTCGCACTCACACACACACTCACAAACACGCACTCACACACACACGCACTCACACACACTCACACACACACTCACACACAAACACACACACACATGCACAGTCACACACACAGTCACTCTCTCTCACACACACACACACACACACACACACACGGATGGCTGGACGCCACAAGCCCTCGGGACCGACTCCCTCAGAAATACTTCCAAAACGTAAACACCTCAGCTCACCGTTGTAACTGCAGCCCAGAAAGAGATCTAGTCGGCCCGAGACTGTCTGCGTCCATAACCCATGGACAGGCAAGGGCGTGGTGAGGACCGGGGGAGGGGCATGTGGGCGGGCTGGGGAGGCCAAGGGGGCCCACAGGGGACATATGTAACACTTCTAACAACAAAGATTTATTAAAGAAAAGAAAAGGAAAGAAAGAAGGAAAGAAAGAAAAAGGAGATTTACTTGGTTATTCACTAGCAGTGACAGAGCAGGCGGCCTGGGGATCACTCACTGACAGTGACCGAGCTGGGCCTGGGGGTCAGGGGTGGTGCTCCCCACGGAGCAGCCGGGGACGGCCACTCACCCAGGCCGGAGATGTTGATGGCCTTCACGGATTTCTTCATCTTGTACAGAATCATCCGGTCCACGTCCAGAGCCTGAAACAGAACAGACTCATCAGCACAGGCTCCGGGTTCCGGTCCCGAGGCCGCCCCGGCTGCCTCGCAGGACAAAGCCCGTGTGGAGTGCGCATCAGGCCGCCCTCAACACGGCTCCTCGGGCTCGCCCCCTAACGCGTGTGAGCTGCCCCCCTCGCACCACCTGCTGAACTCGCCCTCTGCAGAGAGCCCGGTCCCCTGGGCCCACTCCACGGCCGACCCTCCGTTCTCCCTGGGAACCTCAGAGCGCGGGCCAGGCCTGGGCCCCGGGGATCGCCACGGCAGGGCGCCCCACCCAGGCCCACCCTGTACAGCGCCCCCTCCCCCGGCCAGGGGCGGCAGAAGGCCCAAACGTAGCCTTGTTGGTTGGCTCAGAAGGCGTGTCCCCCATCCCCATCCGAGCGCGGGAGGAACAGGACCCGCTGTGCCGGGCGACTGACGAAACAGACACGCTGTGGATTTCACACTCGGCGAGCGTCGACAGACCAGCCGCCAGCGGCGGCATCACCGGCCCCGATGGAGGTGTGGGGACGCCACGTGCCCGGTGACCGGCTCGGAGGCGGGAGAACCTGGCCCCCCACCCAGCAAACCCAGGAGACCGGCCGGCCCTCTGAGCTGTGCCGGGAGGGAGCCGCAGTGTCTGTGGGATAGGGACACGGACCTCAGGGCTCCTCTGCGGGCAGAGCCGGGCGACACCGGGCGCGGCAGACACTCGCTAACGGTACCGACTTCTCACCGTGCGTTTTGACCGTAACACGCTGCAGTGCCGCTCGCCTGTAACAACCCCCGCCTCCGACAGGGGCTCTGGGCTCCGGCCCCCGGGGTCACCTCCCGAACCCACACTCAGCAGCATCAGAAGTCCTGGTTCTAGCGCAACGGCTTTACACACACACACACACACACACACACACACGCTAGAGGCTCCCTTCTGCAGGCTTGGCTTCCTTCTACGCTGTCTTCAGTCTGTGCTCTGCGCCTGGATATGCAAATTAACTGCCCTCTTTGGTTGGGTTAATTTGCATAGTCGCTCCTCACTGGCTCTGTGGGCGTAGCGGAGGTACGGTCAGTTTGCATGTTTCTCTTTTATTAGTGAAGATGCTAGCGGCCCAGTGCACAAAATTCGTGCACAGGTAGGGTCCCTCGGCCTAGCGGGTGATCAGGGCTGATTAGGGCAGCCTTCCTTCCCAGGCTGCCGGCTGCTGGGGCTTTCCTTCGTCCCGTACCACCCCCTGGTGGTCAGCACATGCCATAGCAAGCGATCAAACTCCTGGTCTCCTGGTTGAACACCCGCAGGGACAATTTGCATATTAGGCTTATATATATATATATATATATATATATATATATATGTATATTAATTGATTTCAGAGAGGAAAGGAGAGAGAAACAGAAACATCAGTGAGGGAGAAGCATGGATCGGCAGCCTCCTGCACGCCCCACACTGGGGATGGGCGTGTGCCCCGACCGGGAATCGAACCCCGACCTCCGGGTTCATAGGTCGACGCTCACCACTGAGCCCTAAATAGGCCGAAGCGGGTGGCCTTGCTTCTGTTTCGGGGGCTCATGTACAGCTGAGAAGAAACGAGAGAGAAGCCAAACGCTCGCCCTGGGGAACCCCCCGCCCACGATGGCACCGCTGGGCTGTGTCCCGACGGCCTCGGAGGAGCTTCCCCCCGGTGAGGGGGGCGGGCGGAGGGCGACACGAGCCAGGGAGCAGCCCGGCGGGACTCGAACCCGGCAACACAGGTGCCAGGGCCCAGCCATGTTCCTGCACCAGCCTCGCCCCCTGGGACAGCGACCCGGCGCGCCCCGACAGTGCACTCCGATCGGAGCAAGGTCCACCCGACACCGGGGTGGCTCAGCGGACAGAGCGTCGGGCTGCGGACTGAAAGGTCCCGGGTTCGATTCCGGTCAAGGGCATGGACCTTGGTTGCGGGCACAGCCCCAGTGGGGGGTGTGCAGGAGGCAGCTGATCCATGTTTCTCTCTCTCGTCGATGTTTCTGACTCTCTGTCCCTCTCCCTCCCTCTCTGTGAAAAATCAGTAAAAGCCCCCGAAACAGAAGCAAGGCCACCCGCTTCGGCCTATGTAGGGCTCAGTGGTGAGCGTATAAAAAAATAAAATAAATAAGCTCCAGCCCAGCGACACGGCTCAGGGGGTGAGCGTCGACCCGTGAACCAGGGGGTCCCGGTTGGAGTCCGGGTCGGGACACAGGCCCGGGGGGTTGCGGGCTGGATCTCCAGTGGGGGGCGTGCAGGAGGCAGCCGATCGATGGTTCTCCCTCATCACAGATGTTTCTCTCTCCTCCTCCTCCTCCCTTCCTCTCTGAAGTCGGTAAAAATATATTTAAAAACCGAAACCCAGGTCCAAGGCCATCGCCCCGCGAGGCAGGCGAACGGCTGGCCCCTGACCACCTGGTGCCGGTGGGGACCGAGCCCTCGGGAGACTCCCCGGGCCCCCGGGGATCTGGAACCCTCCCCCGACGGCATCTCCGCGGCAACGGGCACGGCAGCCTGTTCACTGAGGAGCAGAGAGCTCAGCCTCACGCAGGTTTCCAGCTGCTCCCTCCCCAATGCCACGTGCGGGCAGCCGGTGCCCTGGCGCTCACGGCGGGCCGGCTGCTGCCAGCAGCTCCCTGGGCCGGTGACGGGCCAGCCTTTCCAGGACGGCCGCTCCGGCGTCGAGGGCAGACCGGGCTCTGAGCGCGCTCCATCAGAAATCTCTGTTTTAAAAAGTATACTTTTAGCCCTCGCCGGTGTGGCTCAGCGGATAGAGCGTCGGCCTTGCGGACTGAAGGGTCCCGGGTTCGATTCCGGTCAAGGGCATGGACCTTGGTTGCAGGCTCACCCCACACAACTATGTCTCCTTGTCTCTCGCCGTCCCTTCCGCTCCAAAACCCACAGACAGCCTTCGTGGGTGAGGGCTCACAACAACAAAAACGGAAGCGAGAGACACGCTCCCACCGTTTCCCCAAAGGAAGCTTCGGATCCCCGCCTCACAAACAAACCCACAGGCCCCCCTTCTCGCTGGGGAAGGAACTCTGGTTCCTCTGACCACACGCTTCCCGGGGGGGCCAGCCCGGCACCAGGAAGCCAGCGTGGGAGCCGCGGACACCGGGGGGCCCGGGGACAGGTGCGTCCCGCCAGGAACGGCCCCGTCAGAGCCAACCCATGCCCGTCTCCGGGGAAACACTGCCACCTTCTCCGACCCGCCTTGCCCACAGCGTGGGGTCTGTCCACCTTTTCCCCAGTGAACTAGGTCATGGAAGCATTCTATTTATTTTTTAATATGTTTTATTGATTTTTTTTTTTTTACAGAGAGGAAGGGAGAGGGAGAGAGAGTCAGAAACATGGATGAGAGAGAAACATCGATCAGCCGCCTCCTGCACACCCCCCACTGGGGATGTGCCCGCAACCAAGCTACATGCCCTGGACCGGAATCGAACCCGGGACCCTTCAGTCCGCAGGCCAACGCTCTATCCGCTGAGCCACCACCGGTCAGGGCTCGAAAGCATTTTAGCCAAATTCATCCGCATGACCTCCACGAAGCAGGTGCCTTGACACGAGCACGTAACGGCTCTGTCTCTGGTGCTGTCACGTTCTCCACCGGAGACCCTGTGCCCGTGTGACGCCTCTGTGAACGATGACGCGCATCGTAACCAACGGCTCGCGGCCTCGAGAAGGCGGGGCGATCCTATTCTCAGACCCCGGTCTGCTTGCCATCTCCCCATGAACACCTCGCGCGCCCGGCACCCGGGGGGGGGGGGGGGGGGGCGGCGGAATCTAGTGGCGCTCCGGAGCGAAATGTGTCTCCATGCCCCCGGGCCTCGGGGACGCCCCCCCCCCCCCCCCCCAGAGCTGACGCTTGCCGAGTCTGACGGTCTGAGCGGGGGCACGACTCGCCTGACAGCCATCGCAGACTCAAAAGCTGCCTCCGCGCCCGGCGGGGGGGACTCAACGGTGGGCCGTCGGCCTCTGAGTCAGGGGCTCAGGGTTCGATTCCCGGTCAGGGCACAAGCCGGGCTTATGGGCTCGATCCCCAATGTGGGGCGTGCGGGAGGCAGCCGGTCCCTGATTCTCTGGCATCACTGATGTTTCTCTCCCTCTCCCTTCCTCTCTCTGAAAAAAAAAAAAAAAAAAATCAATGAAAACATTAACTTTAAAAAGGAAAGAAAAGTTGGAGCCCGAAAGAAAACAGAGCGGAGAGATACAATGGGGACGGCTGCGGGGTCCCTCCTGGCATCTCTCCTGGTTTTCCGAGGAGCCGCAGCCTGGGGTCCCCTCCTGCTGACTGCCATCTGCCTCCGGCTCTTCTCCCCAAAGGCTCCAGAAATGAGCCACACTCATCCGACCCAGCATCCCACCCATGATCCGACCCAGGATCCCACCCAGGATCCTACCCAGCATCCCACCCAGGATGCCCATGCCGGGTGAGGCGCGGGCCCGACAGCTGCTCCCGCGCTGACCATGCCCAGGCAGCACCCGATCCCCGAGGGTGCGTCCGCCCGCCCGGAAGAACGGGTGGGGAGCAGCGGCCGTACCGCCCGGTGCGTTTGCTCAGCAAACAGGAGTCAGCACAGTGATGGGGCTCCGGGCGGGGCGCCAGCCGGCCTCAGCCCCGGAGGGAACCTGCCCTCCCGCAGGCCAGGCCGAGGTCAGATCCTATCTGCGAACCACCGAGCGCCCGGGGCCGGCACGCCAACGCCACGCCCATCAGCCAGCGCTGGTCTGGCCGGGAAAATGAGCTTCATTCCAGCGCAGCTCCCGCTGGGGGCTCACTTCTCTCTCACACACACACACACACACACACACACAGCACCTGTGAAACATGCATCGCACCCTCACCCCTTTCTTCCCGGGAAGAAACAGGGCAAACCGCCCGGCGGCGTGGCTCCGTGGCTGAGCGTGGACCTGTGAACCAGGAAGTCGTGGTTCCATTCCGGTCGGGGCACCGGCCCGGGCTGTGGGCTCCATCCTCAGGAGGGGGTGTGAGGGAGGCAGTAAACCCATGGTTCTCTCCCATCATGGATGTCTCTCTCTCTCCCTCTCCGTTCCTCTCTGTAAAAAAGTCAATAAAATATATTTTTAAAAATATTTTATTATTGACTTCAGAGAGTAAGGGAGAGGGAAAGTCAGAAACATCGATGAGAGAGAAGCATCGATCAGCTACCTCTTGCACACACACACACCCACCACCACTGGGATGTGCCCGCAGCCAAGATACATGCCCTTGACCGGAATCGAACCCGGGACCCTTCAGTCCGCAGGTCGACGCGCTATCCACTGAGCCACACCGGTTTCAGCAATAATAAAATATTTTCTAAAAATGCAGCGAAGCGGCCAGAGGCCAGCAGGTGCTGTGTACAGCGATCAGACACAGGAGCAGCCCTCCCGCCCCGGGGCCCCGGCCACTCCGCACGGACGGCAGAACGGGGTGCGCTCCTCAAATCAAAACGGGAGGCACGACCTCTGTGCTCCCTGTGCACACGCTCCCCTCCCCCCAGGACGTCTGTGCTCCCTGTGCACACGCTCCCCTCCCCCAGGACGTCTGTGCTCCCTGTGCACGCGCTCCCCTCCCCCCCAGGACGTCTGTGCTCCCTGTGCACACGCTCCCCTCCCCCCCAGGACGTCTGTGCTCCCTGTGCACACGCTCCCCTCCCCCAGGACATCTGTGCTCCCTGTGCACACGCTCCCCTCCCCCCAGGACATCTCTGCTCCCTGTGCACATGCTCCCCTCCCCCAGGACGTCTGTGCTCCCTGTGCACACGCTCCCCTCCCCCCAGGACGTCTGTGCTCCCTGTGCACGCGCTCCCCTCCCCCCCAGGACGTCTGTGCTCCCTGTGCACGCGCTCCCCTCCCCCCCAGGACGTCTGTGCTCCCTGTGCACACGCTCCCCTCCCCCAGGACGTCTGTGCTCCCTGTGCACACGCTCCCCTCCCCCCAGGACGTCTGTGCTCCCTGTGCACACGCTCCCCTCCCCCCCAGGACGTCTGTGCTCCCTGTGCACACGCTCCCCCCTCCCCGGACGTCTGTGCTCCCTGTGCACACGCTCCCCTCCCCCCAGGACGTCTGTGCTCCCTGTGCACACGCTCCCCTCCCCCCCAGCACATCTCTGCTCCCTGTGCACACGCTCCCCTCCCCCCCAGGACGTCTGTGCTCCCTGTGCACACGATCCTCCCCCCGTCGACACAGCCGGAGAAACAACGTCACTCCCACGTCAACAAGCCCAGCCGGAGAGCCGAGCGGCCGTTTCCATGGACGCGGAAAGGCAGCCGACAACATCGAACTCCTTCCTGACGGAGATGCTCGCAGCCTGGAGCACAGCCTGGAGCGGGGAGGCATCTGATAAAGGCAGCACGTCACCTGGGCCACCTGGTGCTGGCCCGGAGGTCAGAGGTCAGTGCAGACAACAACACTCCCCCCTCCCCCCGCGGCTGTGGGCCCTGTGCTGGGCGGCCGGGGGCACAGAGAGCCAGGACAGGAGGGAAGGGCACACAGGTCACAGGTGACGGGCCGTCTCCGCAGAAAACACTAAGGATTTACAAAAAGCAGCTCTCAGCGCCGCCAAGTGAGCTTCCCGCAGGGGGAACTCGGGCGCCTGACAGCCCGACCGCGGCAGCGTCCACGGCTCCGGAGCCGCAGTCCCCACATCCGGCTTTTACGGCCAGTTACACGCAAGCCCAGAACAGGGAACAGCAACTGGGCCGCTGGCCTCACGGGGCAGCCCCACATGCTTACACACACACACACACACACACACACACACACACACACACACACGTATTCACATAGACACACACACATAACACACATGCACATGTACACACACAATACACGCGTGTGCACACTCTGCACGCGCACACGTGCACATGCACACACACAGATGTTCACACGCGTACACACACAGCATGAACGCCTCGATGTGAGGTGGCTCTGTGACCTGGGTCTCCATGATTACCTCGGAGGCCTTAACCTGCACAAGTAAATAAGTTCCCAGAAGACACTACACGTGGGAAGACACGTGGGAAGTCAGGTGACCGGCAGCTGGGAACCAGGGCTTCTCAATTCCTCTACTGTCTGACAGGCTCTTCAAAGCAGGCCCCCCGTCCCATCTCCCCCGCTCCCCCCCAACCCACAACACCAGCCTCCGTTATCACTGGGGGCCTGACCTCCCGGCCCCGGGGACCATAATTAGGTGACCGTCTCAAAGCCGGTTCCGAATCCACCCAGAAACTCCCGCAGGCCGCGAGGAGGAGAAGTCACGGCTCAGGAGGCCGACATTCCTTTCCTCTGAGCAGCGACCGGCGACACAGGTAACCCGGACCCTGCTGGGGACGGGCAAACAAGACCGCAGACGGACACACGGACCCACCTCCAGAGGGCCAGGCCTGGCGGGACCCAGTCCGCCCTCCGTCCAGCCTCATCGGGCTTCCTGTTGACCGAACCAATCAGACATCTCCCTGCTGTCTTACGGGTCAACACTCAGGAGCTCAATTCTCAAACAGCACCTCAGAGAATCACGTCTCTGCCTGTAGCCAGAGAAACAAGATGTCTGTACACCAGTCACACCAGTCACACCAGTGCCGTGAAACCATGTTTCCATTGACCAGTCACACAGCGGCCAGAGAAACAAAGTTTCTACAAGCCAGCCACGCCAGCGGCCAGAAAAACAATGTTTCCATCGACCAGTCACACAGCGGCCAGAGAAAGTGTTTCCATCGACCAGTCACACAGCGGCCAGAGAAACAGTGTTTCCATTGACCACTCACACAGCGGCCAGAGAAACTAGGTTTCCATTAACCAGTCACACAGCGGACAGAGAAACAGTGTTTCCATTAACCAGTCACACAGCGGCCAGAAAGACAGTGTTTCCATTAACCAGTCACACAGCGGCCAGAGAAACAATGTTTCCATTGACCAGTCACACAGCGGCCAGAGAAACAGTGTTTCCATTAACCAGTCACACAGCGGCCAGAGAAACAATGTTTCCATTGACCAGTCACACAGCGGCCAGAGAAACAGTGTTTCCATTGACCAGTCACACAGCGGCCAGAGAAACCAGGTTTCCATTGACCAGTCACACAGCGGCCAGAAAGACAGTGTTTCCATTGACCAGTCACACAGCGGCCAGAGACACAGTGTTTCCATTGACCAGTCACACAGCGGCCAGAGACACAGTGTTTCCATTGACCAGTCACACAGCGGCCAGAGAAACAGTGTTTCCATTGACCAGTCACACAGCGGCCAGAGAAACAGTGTTTCCATTGACCAGTCACACAGCGGCCAGAGAAACAGTGTTTCCATTGACCAGTCACACAGCGGCCAGAGAAACAGTGTTTCCATTGACCAGTCACACAGCGGCCAGAGAAACAGTGTTTCCATTGACCAGTCACACAGCGGCCAGAGAAACAGTGTTTCCATTGACCAGTCACACAGCGGCCAGAGAAACAGTGTTTCCATTGACCAGTCACACAGCGGCCAGAGGAACAGTGTTTCCATTGACCAGTCACACAGCGGCCAGAGAAACAGTGTTTCCATTGACCACTCACACAGCGGTCAGAGAAACAGTGTTTCCATTGACCAGTCACACAGCGGCCAGAGAAACAGTGTTTCCATTGACCAGTCACACAGCGGCCAGAGAAACAGTGTTTCCATTGACCAGTCACACAGCGGCCAGAGGAACAGTATTTCCATTAACCAGTCACACAGCGGCCAGAGAAACAGTGTTTCCGTTGACCACTCACACAGCGGCCAGAGGAACAGTGTTTCCATTAACCAGTCACACAGCGGCCAGAGAAAGTGTTTCCATTGACCAGTCACACAGCGGCCAGAGAAAGTGTTTCCATTAACCAGTCACACAGCGGCCAGAGAAACAGTGTTTCTTTCCATTGACCAGTCACACAGCGGCCAGAGAAACAGTGTTTCCATTGACCAATCACACAGCGGCCAGAGAAACAGTGTTTCCATTAACCAGTCACACAGCGGCCAGAGAAAGTGTTTCCATTGACCAGTCACACAGCGGCCAGAGAAACAGTGTTTCCATTAACCAGTCACACAGTGGCCAGAGAAACAGTGTTTCCACTGACCATTCACACAGCGGTCAGAGAAACAGTGTTTCCATTGACCACTCACACAGCGGCCAGAGGAACAGTGTTTCCATTGACCAGTCACACAGCGGCCAGAGAAAGTGTTTCCATTGACCAGTCACACAGCGGCCAGAGACACAGTGTTTCCATTGACCAGTCACACAGCGGCCAGAGAAACAGTGTTTCCATTGACCACTCACACAGCGGCCAGAGGAACAGTGTTTCCGTTGACCAGTCACACAGCGGCCAGAGAAACAGTGTTTCCATTGACCAGTCACACAGCGGCCAGAGAAACAGTGTTTCCATTGACCAGTCACACAGTGGCCAGAGGAACAGTGTTTCCATTGACCAGTCACACAGCGGCCAGAGAAACAGTGTTTCCGTTGACCACTCACACAGCGGCCAGAGAAACAGTGTTTCCATTGACCAGTCACACAGCGGCCAGAGAAACAGTGTTTCCATTGACCAGTCACACAGCGGCCAGAGAAACAGTGTTTCCGTTGACCACTCACACAGCGGCCAGAGAAACAGTGTTTCCATTGACCAGTCACACAGCGGCCAGAGAAACCAGGTTTCCATTGACCAGTCACACAGCGGCCAGAGAAACAGTGTTTCCGTTGACCAGTCACACAGCGGCCAGAGAAACAAATTTTCTAGAAACCAGTCAGTCACACAGTGGCCAGAGTCCTTCACTCAACAAATATCGCTGCGTGTGCTGTGTGTGCTGCGTGCGGGTCCCATCTGGGGCCGGTGGACGGAGAACAGCCCGCCCCCCAATGGCAGCAGGTGAACCACTAACATGGGAAAGTCTGCGATGCACAGTCCGAGGAGAGTGTCAGGCCCACAGAACCTGCATGGGGACAGAGGGCACACGCTGGGAACGCCCAGGACAGGGGACACCCAGGACAGGGGACACCCAGGGACAGGGGACACCCAGGACAGGGGACAGCCATGGACAGGGGACACCCAGGACAGGGGACACCCATGGACAGGGGACACCCAGGACAGGGGACACCCAGGACAGGGGACACCCAGGACAGGGGACACCCAGGACAGGGGACAGCCATGGACAGGGGACACCCAGGACAGGGGACACCCATGGACAGGGGACACCCAGGACAGGGGACACCCAGGACAGGGGACACCCATGGACAGGGGACACCCAGGACAGGGGACACCCAGGACAGGGGACACCCAGGACAGGGGACAGCCATGGACAGGGGACACCCAGGACAGGGGACACCCATGGACAGGGGACACCCAGGACAGGGGACACCCAGGGACAGGGGACACCCCCGCTGGCCTTCCTGCTGCCTCCCCCCAAACCACACACAGGTTTTCCTGTGAACCTGCCCTCCCCGCAGCCTCGCCCCGCTGAGCCGGAGGCGGGTGCTCTCTGTCGGGCTGCGGAGACGCGGGCACTGCGTGTGGCATCCTGGCTCTCGCAGAGCCCAGGCTGTGGGCGGAAGCCGCTCCCCTCCCTCTCCCCCTGCCCCGACCAGGGAGAGCCTGGCGATGGGGACAGGCTGCCCCTGGGAGCCGGACGGCAGCGGGTCCGGAGGCCTCAGCTAAGGCGACACAGACCCTGACGTGGCGGCCCAGGGCCACGTCACCACCGCCGGGTGCCCACAGGACCTGCAGGCCAGACTCACCCGAGGCTGCTGGGCGGCCTGGGAGCCACGTCCTGCCGCGTGTGCCAAGCCCGGTCCAGCCGGAGCATGCCCGTTCGCACCGCTCCCCGGAGCCTGTGACCCCAAGACCCAGCTCTGCCCCCGTCACAGACAGCCCCGTGCCCACAGCCCCACACCCCGCAGCCCCGCACCCCGCAGCCCCGCAGCCCACAGCCCACAGCCCCACACCCCGCAGCCCCGCAGCCCACAGCCCCGCATCCCACAGCCCCGCACCCCACAGCCCCGCAGCCCCGCAGCCCACAGCCCCACACCCCGCAGCCCCGCAGCCCACAGCCCCGCACCCCACAGCCCCACACCCCGCAGCCCCGCAGCCCACAGCCCCGCATCCCACAGCCCCACACCCCGCAGCCCCGCAGCCCACAGCCCCGCACCCCACAGCCCCGCACCCCACAGCCCCGCAGCCCCGCACCCCGCAGCCCCGCATCCCACAGCCCCACACCCCGCAGCCCCGCAGCCCACAGCCCCACAGCCCACAGCCCACAGCCCACAGCCCACAGCCCACTGTTGGGGCATCTTCCGGGGCTGGGGATTGTTGACTGGAACACAGGCAAGAGTGGTGAGGTCTTTGGGGTGCAGTGAGGGTTTTTGGGGTGCAGGTGAGGGCCTTAGGGGTGCGATGAGAATCTTTGGGGTGTGGTGAGGGCCTGCGGGGGATGGAAATGTCCCTGAGAAGCAGCAGGAAGTAGGGACTACAGACACACAGGGCTGCGCCCATAAAACTAAACCCCAGATGCACAGCCCTCAGAAGCACAGTCTCCTCCACTGAGCGCATAAATCTGCATACATTAGGCATCAGTAGAACATTCGCATATGGGTGCGCCGCTCACACTCAGTCTGCTGTCCCCTGAGATCCCGAGAAATTCCAGGTCCCAGGCCTGTGGCTGCCGCTGGTCTAGGGGCAGCCAGATGGAGACCGTCCGCTCCCCTCAGAGGAGCCCGCGGGGGGGTGGGGGGGAGCGGGCAGGGGGAGGCCTGCCCTGGGCTTTGTCCACAGCTCAGACACCTTCTCAGCCCACGGGCTCCGTCCCCTGCAGACCCGCCCCCTCCACCGAGGAGCCCTGCCATCCAACAGCAAAGCACAGCCTCCAAAGGGATGATGAGAGGGGGAACATGGGGGTGAGGCTGGACAGAAGCCGGGTCCCACTTCACTGCCACTGCGTTCCCTTCCCTTCTCCTCCGGGTGAGCCTGATGCGTGGCAGGGGGGAGGGGAGAAGGGTAGGGGCAGGCTCACGTGGACCCGTGAGGGGGGGCAGCCAGGACTCCCAGACACGCCCTTCAATGTAAACGGGCAAGACTGCCAGCGACGGCCCGGCTCGGGGGCTGGGCATCGGCCTGGGACGCAGGAGGTCGGGGCTCCATTCCCGGTCGGGGCACAGGCCGGGGTGCGGGCTCCATCGCCGGTGCGGGCGTGCAGGAGGCAGCGGGTCTGCGACTCCCTCTCCTCACAGGTGTTTGTGTTCTCACCCCACTGGTGCTTCTCTCCCTCCCTCCCCCCCCCTCCCCCCTCCTCTCTCTCAAACCGATAAAAATGCACTTGTAACAAACACTGAGACCCACACCCTCCAAGCTCACGTGGCCACAAGCACCTCCCACTGCAGACCCGGGAGCCGGGAGCCGGAGTGGCTCCTGACGCTGATTCAGAGCACCCCGACACACACACACACACACACACACACACACACACACACACACTGGTGACCCTGTTGTTTTATAAAACACACACACACGTAGCGTGCAAACGTTTCCAACGGCCTGACCGCCCAGCCCTTTCCATGACCCATAAGGTCAGGGTCCGATCCCCGGTCGGGGCACAGGCCGGGGCTCCGGGCTCCGTCCGCAGTGTGGGGCGTGCAGGAGGCCGCTGATCCGTGGTTCATCATCACGGATGTTTCTAGCTCTCTCTTCCTCACCCTTCCTCTCTGAAGTCAATAAAGATATTTAAAAACGGATAAAAATGTCCATCAAGTCAGGAACGTAGTCACAACACTTTATCTTCTTTTAAAAAATATATACTTTATTGATTTTTCAGAGAGGAAGGGAGTGGGATAGAAAGACAGAAACATCGATGAGAGAGAAACATCGATCAGCTGCCTCCTGCACACCCCCCACTGGGGATGTGCCAGCAACCAAGTACATGCCCTTGACCGGAATCGAACCTGGGACCTTTCAGTCCGCAGGCCGACGCTCTATCCACTGAGCCGCACCGGTTTCAGCAACACTTTATCTTCCGAAGTGAAGACGTTGCTAAGCGCACGGTCTGTGCCGAGGCTCGGGTGCCCACAGATGCCCCGCCGGCAGCTTTAAAACCCAGCCCAACCGTTAGAGTGGCTCCCGGACACGCGGAGGTTCTGGGTGACGGCGCGTGCTTCATCGACGAGAGATGGACGACCCTGGCCCGGGTCCCGGGGCGAACACGAAGGTCTTACTTTGCGAAGCCACCCCCCACCCCAGGCTGCTCGCCACCCAACAGGCTTTCCAGGAGGGGCGTGTAGAGAGAACAATAGCCGCTTACAGAAAAGGCCCCTGCGCTCAGGAGTGTGCCGTTCGGCCGCAGGAAGTGGGAACAAACGCAGGAAGCTGGTCCACGGAGACCTCAATCCCTGACTGCCAGGGGGAGGGGTCTGGCCTGCAGGACCCAACACCCCGTCCTCCCCTCAGCCTGTGCCCTGACAGGGAGGGACTGAAGGGGGTGGCAGACATCCCAGGTCTGTCCCAGGGACGGACGGACGGACAGACAGATGGACCAACAGATGGACCCATCGGTGGGCTGAAGGCTCTGTGGACGGATGGACGGATGGATTAGAGAGAGAGGAACAAAGGTAGCCCAAGACTAAGGGCTCTGAGAGTGGAGGAGAGCAAGTGGCTCTGAAGGGCGGGGCCTGTGGGGGCGGGTGACAATGTTGCAGGAGAGAAGGCATGATGGATACATTGTTTCATGAAGAAGTAGTACCTGCCGTGGGATGTGCTACAGAGTTGAGAGTCTGATGGTTCTGAACAGATTTTCCTGGTCCTCTGAGCATTCAAAGGACGCACGACGACGTTGACTCTGCACATCAAACACGCTGATTTCTACACACACGGCTAGCCCGCCGAAGCAGGAGGCAGACAATCACAGAATTAAAATGGCCTAGACCTTGACCTGCAACATTCCCGGAGACCCATGTGCTGGACAGCATGCTGGGCTCTGAGGAAGGGGAGACAGACACCTAAGACTAATTCCTACCCTAGGCACCTCGCAGCCCCAGGCACCGCCTGGGTGGGGGAGCCCTGAACGAAATGGCAATGGGCAACATGGAATTCTGGGATTCGCTGAGGCCAGAACGACTGGGCTCAACCTGCGGTCCCCGGCTTCTCAGCAGCAGACCGGAACCGGGGCCCTCCTGTCCGTCCGTCCGTCCGTCCGTCCGAGTGTCCCACAGACAGCTGACCTCACGGGGCCCCTCCTGCCGGCATTCAGGCCAACACCGCAGGCAGGAGGCACCCCACACAGCTAACTCCCTCCGTGAACTAACTCATCAAATCGCCAGGAAAACTCAGTCCCTCCCTCCTCACGGGGCCGCCCCCCCGGAAGACAGGCTCCCCGCCCGCCGCACCCGGAGGCGCCCACTTTTTTAAAAGAAAAACGTATTTTCATTGGTTTCAGAGAGAAAGGGAGAGGGAGAGAGAGAAACACCAATGATGAGAGATAAACATCAATCAGCTGCCTCCTGCGGGCCCCCCACTGGGGATCCAGCCCACAACCCAGCATGTGCCCTTGACCGGAATCGAACCCGGGACCCTTCAGTCCCCAGGCCGAGGCTCTATCCACACTGAGCCAAACCGGTTTTGGCATGTGTGTGTGTGTTTTGGGGTGGTTTTTTTTTTTGAAAAAACAACAGCAAATTCCTGATATACTCCTTTGCAGCCGCCGTTACTCCCTCTTTAGACCAAACACCTAACAAAGCGTCAGAGCCGCTTCAGCGTCAGTGGGCGGGGCCATGGGCCCTGGTCCAGGCCAGGGAGGGAGGGAGGGAGGGCGGGCGGCCAGGAGGCCCGTAAATTAAAGAGCAGACGGAACGGGAGCCCCGGGGGACTCCCTCTTAGCTACGACGGCAGCCCCTCCACCCCCCCCCCCCCGAGATCGATCAGACCCCTCGGCTCTGACCGTAAAGAAGGCTGCACGTCTACCGAAGGCGAGAAACCACGCTCACAGGACAGACTGTGGCCCGGTTCTGGGAAACCGAGGTGGCCGCGGGCCGGAA
Organism: Antrozous pallidus; assembly: GCA_027563665.1. Lineage (NCBI taxonomy): Eukaryota > Metazoa > Chordata > Mammalia > Chiroptera > Vespertilionidae > Antrozous > Antrozous pallidus. Next base: position 71,605,695 of record CM050523.1, read on the forward strand.
GGAGCCGGAAGGAGCCGCCGCTACCTGCCAGACGATTGCCCGTCATCGCCAACGCTGCAGCTTCCGGTGTGACGGGGGGCAGGAAGCCAGGCCTGGCCTGGAATCCCGGGTTAAAGCTCCCTCCCCCTCCCCCTCCCCCTCCTCCAAGTCCGCTTTGGAATATGTCCCTTTAAGAAGAAAACAAAGGGGAAAAAAGAAAGAGAAAACACAGCCCTGACTGGGTGGCTCAGTTTGTAGAGCGTTCGTTCGTTGTCCCAACACCCCGAGGCTGTGGCTTCCATCTCGGTCAGGACACGAACGAGCAGCAGCCAATGACTCTATTTTTTTTTTTTAATGTTTAAAGTATTACAAATAGTAGTACATGTTTCCCTTCTTTCCCCCATGGACCTCCCCCTGGCCCCCCTCAGCCCCGAATCTATCTATTTCTGTATCTACTAGAGGCACGAAGATTCCTGCAACAGGCTTTCCTCCCCCCGGCTGCCGGCACCTGTTTTTCTCTGGCACCCAGGACCCAGGACCCAGGCCTCCGCTCAGGTGGGGGCCTTCAGTCTTCACCCCGCCCCTCTGCATGCAAATTAACCCACTATCTTCGTTGGGTTAATCTGCATACTCACCCCTGATTGGCTGGCGGGCATCGTGGAGGTATGGTCAATGTGCATATTTCTCTCTTTTCAGTGTAGCTATCTATGTCTACATCTATACCTATATACAAAAGAGGCAATATGCAAATTAGGCCAAGACACAGTAACAGTCATGACCGGTCAGGAAGAGGCTGTGTGTGCAGGTGAGGCCCGGAGCAGAGATGGAGATGGAGACGGAGAGGGGGGCCTGCCCCAGCTGCTGTGCCAGCGCACCGACTCGGGCAGCCCCGGAGCGGACACAGACGGGGTTGGGGGGGCCTGGGGCGAAGTCAGGCCCGGGTCCCAGCCGCCCCCGGCGCCAGTCAGGCCTGACTTCGGAGGTCTCCTCTGCCCTCGCGGGGAGCTTGGGTTTGATCCCACAGGAGGGGGAAAGCGAAGGCCGCCAAGCACGGGAGCACCCCGGTCTTGCTTTCACTTTAAGGGAACCGTGCTGGTGGCCGCAGGAAGGAACCGTTTACACGGCCCGGTGTTTTGGGGCCCAAGGAAAAGAGAGACTGGTGCTGGGAACGAGGACGGGACAGAGGCAGGGGATAGGAGACGGGTTTATGAGGAAACCGACGGGCTGTTTGGCTGGTTGCACAGGGGTGAAGGCGAACAAAGCGGGCGGCATTGGCCCGGTGTCCCGGCTGGGACAACTTCGTGGGATGGGTGACTCCAACAACGGGGGGGGGGGGGGGGGGGCGGTGTCGAAGGTGGGGATCAAGATTGGCCGGCAGGGGCGGGTCTGCAGCCCGAACGAGAAAGTGTCGTTCTGAATTATATCTGCACGTTGATTTAAAAAAAAAAAAATGAACTGCCCAGCTGGTGATGCTCGGCGCTTGGATGCTGACTTATGGACCAGGAGGTCAGGGTTCGATTCCCAGTCCGGCACAGGCCAGGCTGCGGGCTCGATCCCCGGTGTGGAGCGTTTAGGAGGCAGCCGATCCGTGGTTCTCTCTCATTATTGATATCTCTCTCTCTCTCTCTCTCTCTCTCTCCCCCCCCTCCTCTCTCTGATTAATAAAAATATATGAAAAAAAAAACGCCTTCCTGTGGCTTCCTGAGACACTTACATGTGTTGTTGCTTTTTTTGTTAACTGACACGCTACCACATACCACCCGTTTCCCCTTCCCACAGTGTCTGGTTCAGGGATGCGTTTCACACGGTCACCGGATTGTCCCGCCAAAGCCCAGTTCCAGGGCTTTTCTCAATCACCGGGGAGGAGCCCCACCCCCTTGCAGCCCCTCCCACAACCCCTCTCCCTCGGCCCGACAGCCCCAGTCTTTCTGTCTGTAGGTTTCTCTCTTCGGGACGTTTCCTCTGATGGGATTCAGACCCGAGAGCCTGCAACAGGGGCCTTGACAAACCCAACCTCAGTGACGGAGGCAGAGAACCAGAACTTCCTTAAATAAATCCCTCTGGGCGGTCAGCCCGAGACCGGACGGACTCGCAGGGCAGTGACCTGCTCAAGGTCACAAGGCCTCGAGGTCGCCCGGCAAGGGGAGGGCCCGCGTGAAGCCAGCCCCAGCTCGCCTAACTCCGTGGCTCGTGCCCTTTTTCCTCCACCACCGAAACCCCGCCAAACCACAGAGCCGGCGTGGAAACCTCAGCTTCCGGAGGGGAACCCGGCTCCCCCCACACCCGGGGAACGGCTCCCAGAACCCGGTGTCAGAAGATCGGTGTTTCCGTAAAGCTCAGCAGCCAAACTGCGCATCGGCCACGGGCAGGGTGTCGGCGAGCGCCCCTCTCCCGGAGCCCGGAGCCCAGGGAAGGCGGATCCGGGTCCGAGGCCTGCAGCCCAGACGGGAAAGCAGCTTCGAGGGGACCTGGGACAGCGCCTGTAGAGGCGGGCCTGTCCTTGTCATTTCCTGCTGGCGTGAAGGTCACTTAGAGAGCATCTGACCTCAGCCCCCCCCTTGGCCTCTGTGACCCGTCTGGGCCCCCAGGCAATCTCAGCTGATCGTGGTCTGGCCTGCAGACAATGGGGGGAGGGGTCTGGCCTGCAGACAATGGGGGGGGGGGCCTGGCCTGCAGACAACAGGGGGAGGGCCTGGCCTGCAGACAACAGGGGGGGGGCCTGGCCTGCAGACAACAGAGGGTGTCTGGCCTGCAGACAATGGGGGTGGGTCGGGCCTGCAGACAACGGGGGGGGGGTCTGGCCTGCAGACAACGGGGGGGGGTCTGGCCTGCAGACAAGTGGGGGGAGGTCTGGCCTGCAGACAACAGGGGGGGTCGGGCCTGCAGACAACGGGGGGGAGGGTGTCTGGCCTGCAGACAACGGGGGGGGGGGTCTGGCCTGCAGACAAGTGGGGGGAGGTCTGGCCTGCAGACAACAGGGGGGGGTCTGGCCTGCAGACAACAGGGGGGGTCTGGCCTGCGGACAACAGGGGGGGTCGGGCCTGCAGACAACGGGGGTCCATTCAGGCCAAAGGGAGTGAGACCCCCAAGGGCACGTGAGGATGCAAGTCGCAGGCGGCTACTCGGCGGGCGAGGGCCCTGCAGCCGTGTCCCCTGCAGCCGTGTCCCCCGTCTGAGCCCCGGTTTCGTGCGTACGAAACAGAGGTCAAGTCAGGACCACGGCAGGTTCGGCAGCCGATCGGAAACACAGCACAGCACAGCCCCGCAGGGAACAGCTCCCAGAGACGCCAGCCACCGGCGTTCGGGCTTAAGAAAAGCACATACACCGGCGGCAGGAACGGGCCTCTCTGCGGGCCCCGGGGCACGGGGCCGACCCTGACCACCTGCCGGGACCGAACACGAGCTTCGTCATCGGAGGGAACCCCCCTGCCCCCCGCCCCCGTTTCCTGGCAGTCTGAGTCGGCACAAAGGCACGCAGACACGCACCTTGGGCAGAGGCCGGTGACGTCACCGCCATCCCGTTAGCAGCCGCTCAGGCTGCAGCCAGCTCCGGGCGTGTCAGCGGAAGCGATTCCCGGCCAAGGCCAAGGCCAGAGGCGGAGGAAAGAGCGGCAGCTCAGGAAGCGCCAGAGAGGCTGCTGGACAGGGAGCCTGCGGGTCCCGGGGGAGGGCACAGAGGCGCGGGCGCTCCTGAGCGCTTGCCCGTGGCCAGGTGCCCTCGTGCTGAGTCCGAACCCGCCCCCGCCGAGGGGCGCAGGCGCTCGGGACCTCCCCGTGTTTCTGTAAGAATGACACGAGGGAATCGGCTGCCTCAAAAGGCGTCGGAGCAGCCCGGCACACAGGAAGTGCCCGGTAGACGCCAGAGAGAACCGACAAGAGGGAGGGAGAAACCCGGCGGAGACAGCCGACGCCCCAACCCCGTCCGGGACCCCCGGGCACGCCGAGGACAGCGGCATCGCTTCCGACGGGCCCCCCAGAACTCGCGCCTGCGGGCTGTGCTCCCCAAACCCCCACTGTGAGGGCATGACCGGGGCCCCTGCTGACTGTGACCAGATATCATATACACTAGGTTTATTTATTTACTTTTTAAGTTTTAACATATTTTTGTTGATTTCCGAGAGGAGGGGTGAGGGAGAGGGACACATCAGTGATGAGGATCAGGGATTAGCTGCTTCCTGCTCGCCTCCCCCCAGGGATCGAGCCAGCGATGCAGGCACGTGCCCTCCCTGGGAATCAGACCCGGGACCCTTCAGTCCGCAGGCTGACACTCTGTCCGCGGGGCCACATCTTCGAGGTCCGTATAAACTTTGTAAAGCGACGGGGTGGCAGCTCCAACCAGTGCCCCGGGGATGGGGAACGGGGAATGTGCTCCTCCCACTTCCGTGGGCACAGAATGTACCTGGCCTCGGCGGGCCCAGGGCTGACTCAGAGGCCTGAGGGGAGACGCTGACGGCTCACAGGCTGGAGGGGCGAGGTCGAGCACCGTGCACAGCGCTCACCCTGCAGGGACGGATGCCCAGGACCTGCCCTCTCCCACAGACACGTGGCCACACTTGCTGATCCGCCCCAGAGGCTCTTTCCCCACGGATGTTCAGAGAGAGTGGGAGGGAGAGAGAGAGAGAGAGAGAGAGGCAGAGAGGAGCATGGAGGGGAGACAGACTCATAGGTTGGTCGCCTCCCACGTGTGCCCTGACCAGACCAGGGCCCGGGATCGAACCCGTGACTGAGGTGCGTGCCCTTGACCAGATTGGAACCCGGGCCCCTTCCGTGGGCAGGCCGACGTTCTAACCACTGAGCCACACCGGCGCGGGCGCTCCTGAGCGCTTGACCGTGGTGGCCAGGCGGGCTGGCCATGCCGGTGCTCCATGAAGCAAGGCTCTGGGAGCAGGAGGAGAACGGGGTGTGTGTGGCGGGGGGGGGGTCCTCCCAGCTCCTGCCCCAGCAGCCCTCCGTGGAGCGGGGGCTGGGAAAACCCGACCGGAAGACAACCAGCTGGCCACGGCGCTGGGAGGGACCGATGTGACTAAAGCAGGTGGCGACGCCCTGGACTTCACATGCCAACCACACGCGCCACCCTGGCCTCCGAACCCCAGCCCCGGGCGCTGACCGCGCCCTCCCGAGGTGTGGCTGCACCCGAGGGCCGCCGGCCCGGGCAGCTGTCACTGGCTTGGGTGTAGGATGCCTGTCCCTCCCACTGATTGGCAGGTTCCATCCCCGAGAACTCACTCCCCGGGGCAAACTCACTCCCCGGGGCAAACTCACTCCCCGGGGCAAACTCACTCCCCGGGGCGTGCCAACCCCCACCCCTCGCGCAGCAAGGCTCAGCACTGATACTGCCTTCTGTCACTCACAGAAAAGGACGGAAGCCCTGGCTGGTGCGACTCCGTGGAGAGCACGCCGGCCTGTGGACTGCAGAGGCCCGGGTTCGATTCCCAGTCGGGGCACAGGCCCCGGTTGCAGGCTCGATCCCCACTGCGGGGCATGCGGGAGGCCGCTGATCCATGGTCTCTCTCTCTCATCTTTGATGTTTCTATCTCTCCCTCTCCCTTCCTCTCTGACATCAGTAATATATATATCAAAAAAAGTAGGGAAGTTAATGGGTGGGATGGGGGCGGGGGCCCACTAGGAGAAGATCTCTCTTTCCTGGAGTGACTCAAACATTTCGGAGCACCTAAGTCCAGATTCCAGAACACAGACAGCATCCTAGGGGCCCGTCTGCCCACGGAACCTCCCTTCCAAACACACACACACAGAACCTCCCTTCCAAACACACACACACAGAACCTCACTTCCAAACACACACACACAGAACCTCACTTCCAAACACACACACACAGAACCTCACTTCCAAACACACACACACAGAACCTCCCTTCCAAACACACACACACAGAACCTCACTTCCAAACACACACACACAGAACCTCACTTCCAAACACACACACACAGAACCTCACTTCCAAACACACACACACAGAACCTCCCTTCCAAACACACACACACAGAACCTCCCTTCCAAACACACACACACAGAACCTCCCTTCCAAACACACACACACAGAACCTCACTTCCAAACACACACACACAGAACCTCCCTTCCAAACACACACACACAGAACCTCCCTTCCAAACACACACACACAGAACCTCACTTCCAAACACACACACACAGAACCTCACTTCCAAACACACACACACAGAACCTCCCTTCCAAACACACACACACAGAACCTCACTTCCAAACACACACACAGAACCTCACTTCCAAACACACACACACAGAACCTCACTTCCAAACACACACACACAGAACCTCCCTTCCAAACACACACACACAGAACCTCACTTCCAAACACACACACACAGAACCTCACTTCCAAACACACACACACAGAACCTCACTTCCAAACACACACATACAGAACCTCACTTCCAAACACACACACACAGAACCTCACTTCCAAACACACACACACAGAACCTCACTTCCAAACACACACACACAGAACCTCACTTCCAAACACACACACAGAACCTCACTTCCAAACACACACACACAGAACCTCACTTCCAAACACACACACACAGAACCTCACTTCCAAACACACACACACAGAACCTCACTTCCAAACACACACACACAGAACCTCACTTCCAAACACACACACACAGAACCTCCCTTCCAAACACACACACACAGAACCTCACTTCCAAACACACACACACAGAACCTCACTTCCAAACACACACACACAGAACCTCACTTCCAAACACACACATACAGAACCTCACTTCCAAACACACACACACAGAACCTCACTTCCAAACACACACACACAGAACCTCACTTCCAAACACACACACACAGAACCTCACTTCCAAACACACACACAGAACCTCACTTCCAAACACACACACACAGAACCTCACTTCCAAACACACACACACAGAACCTCACTTCCAAACACACACATACAGAACCTCACTTCCAAACACACACACAGAACCTCACTTCCAAACACACACACACAGAACCTCACTTCCAAACACACACACAGAACCTCACTTCCAAACACACACACAGAACCTCCCTTCCAAACACACACACACAGAACCTCACTTCCAAACACACACACAGAACCTCACTTCCAAACACACACACACAGAACCTCCCTTCCAAACACACACACACAGAACCTCACTTCCAAACACACACACAGAACCTCACTTCCAAACACACAGACGCGCGGGGGGCATGAGGGTGATGTCCTCCACCGACAGAGTCAGCGTCTGTCGTTTGGGTTATTGGAAAGAGCTGTTTGACTGTCAGACAAGTCACCAAGGGCTGGGATTCAGAATCACGTTCTTTTCTCTCTCTTTTTAAATATATGTATTTTTTATGTGGAGAAACGTTGGTGATGAGAGAGAATCATGGATCTGCTGCCTCCCGCACACCCCCCACTGGGGATCAAGTCCGATACCCGGGCTCGTGCCTAAGCGGGAATCGAACGCCTGACCTTCCTGTTCCTAGGTCGATGCTCCACACTGAGCCGCTGGCTGAACCAGAAAACACGTTCTTGCCTGAAAAGCCCAGAGCCCGGGATCCCACCTCGGGGGAGGACAGCAAGCCCCCAGGGGGTCTGGGCAGCCCGGACAAGCACCCCAGCTGCTCACCCCGCCCCTGCAGTTAGAACCCTGGGCAGTGACAGCACTGAGGTCTCCGCGGTAACCAAGGACGACAGAGCAGAGAGAGATGGCCCCAGAGGAAGGAGACGGAATTTTACATCTTCCGCGTCGGCGTCAGATTTAGGTTTAAAACTCCGTCGGCCGCAGAGCCAGGCGGGCAGGGCAGGGCGCAGGACGCTCTGAAGCGGAGTTTCACCACACACACGGGATTTCTAAGGAGGATAGCATTTCTCCCTATTCTGAGACGATTTCAAAATACCCAGAGACTCAAGATACTGAGACAGAAATAACTCACACCCCTCCGCCCTCCCCCCAAAAAAGGGGCGGGGGGAGAGCTGGCTTTAATGGATGTATGCCATCACTACGCATGTTTTCCCGTTATTCCCGAAAACACGGGGCGTTCCGCAGGGCAGCACCGGCTTCATTCACACACAAATGGTGCACAAGTCCTTATTTCACCCGGAGAAAGCGGCCACGTGGAAAGCTCAAAACCCAGTTAGGCGGGGACCTGCTGCCGAGAGAGCTGCTTAAAAACACAAATGCGGGTTTGACAACAATAAAAAAACCCCAAAAAAGCACGGGTTTCATAAAAACAAAACAAACCATGGGATTGGTCGAGTCGCTTTTCACTCGCTCACTCATGCAGCCACTCGCGTCTCCCACCTTCCGCCCCCCCTCATGCAAATCTCGCTCGGGGCCCCGTCCTCCCCGGTTCTGCGGTGTAACCACAGTCTGTTGGCGGTTCGCACTCAGACACGGCTGTCCAACAGGCGCTGCCCGTCACACCCCCGCGGGGCCTCCCGCCACCCGCCTGAGAGGGGAGGGACACGCAGAGCCCGGCTCGCTCCCCTGGGCCCGCACACCTGGCGAGCGGCGGACTCTGAACTTGAACCCAGGTCTAGCTGACAAAGGAGTCTTTCAGAGAACCCAGCCTGGCTCAGGAACAGGAAGCGGCATCGGCTTCTGCAAACAGCACGGAGCCCCGCTCCAACTGCAGCCCTGCACCCCGCGGCGCCTGAGCGTCCCTCCTGTAGAAAGCAGGGGTGCGGAGTTCGTGCAACCAGGGGGGGACCCCCAGCTCCTCAGGGCCCGGCTGCAGGTGGGCATGAAGAAATAAAAAAAAAGCGCTGAAACCGGTGTGGCTCAGGGGATAGAGCGTCGGCCTGCGGACGGAAGGGTCCCACCCAGGTTCAATTCCGGTCAAGGGCATGGACCTTGGCTGCGGGCACATCCCCAGTAGGGGGTGTGCAGGAGGCAGCCAATGGATGTTTCTCTCTCATCAAGGTTTCTAACCCTCTATCCCTCTCCCTTCCTCTCTGTGAAAAATCAGTAAAAAATATATTTTTTAAAAAGAAAGAGAAAAGCGCATGTCAGCCGTACACCCAGCTTCAGCGGGCCTCGCCGGTGGGGATGCCGGGCCCACAAAGGTCAATCCGCTCAACATGAGTTTCCTGGTTCAGGACTCACTCGTGTGACTTCATGTGCGTCTGTGAGGCCAGCACTTCCTGCCACACACCCGGCCTCGGGCGTCTCTCCAGCAGCAAACCCAGAGGCGTGTTAAAACCAAGGGCTGTGGGCATCGCCGGGCAACAAAACCATGCACAGGCCAGGATTTGGTAAACACCCGGGAAAGGACCTTCTTTAAACAGTCCACCGGGATTCCCCTCAGAAGGCTAACCCCCTACAACTCTCGCTCAGAAGTCCCCCGTCCCAGGGTGCAGACTGGATCTGCTTCGCCTGGGACAGCAATGCGACGAGTTGAACCTCACCTCTGAGATCTTAACCCAGCAGTCGGCAAACCTAGGCTCGCAAGCCACACGCGGCTCTTTGGCCCCTAGAGTGTGGCTCTCCCACAACATGACACGGCCCGGGCGAACCTGTGTTGGAGAAGTGGCGTTAGAAGAGGTTTTAAGTTTAAAAAACGTGGCTCTCCAAAGAAATGTCCATCGTTGTCCTGCTGGTGTTTGGCTCTGCGGACGAATGAGTTTGCCGACCGCCAGGTTAACCGATTCTCGGGTTCCAAGGGCAACGCGGAGCAAACTTGCCATTTAATAAAAGGACCGAACCCCCTCCCCTCTCTCTCATCCTCTCAGTCCCGGGTGAAAGGCGCTTTGGAAGGTCGCACTGGAGACAGCCCTGAACCACAGAACGGCTGTGCCGATTCCGGAGCCGTTCCTCCTGCCCAGCCCCCCACATCGGGCGCCGGCACCGGCAATAACACGCACCGACACGCTGCAGCGGAAAAGACACGGAACTCGCAACCCAGGCCGGCCTTAAAGGCCCCGGGCACAGAGCGCCCTTAAAGCGCCCTTCCCTTAAGAAAGGCTTTTCGGTTGCAATCATTCCATAAACATTATTATTATTTTTTAAATATGTTCTTATTGATTTCTACAGAGAGGAAGGGAGAGGGACAGAAAGTCAGAAACATCGACGAGAGAGAGAAACATCGATCAGCTGCCTCCTGCACGCCCTCCACTGGGGATGTGCCCGCAACCAAGGCACATGCCCTTGACCGGAATCGAACCCGGGACCCTTTAGTCCGCAGGCTGACATTCTATCCACCAAGCCAAACCGGTTTCGGCTCCACGAATGTTATTAATGGTGTATTTTCAAAACACCACTGAGCATGTTTCTCTTGCCCAGCGCTGGGGGGAGGAAGAGGAAGGTGGAGACTTTTCCAGGGCCTCCCAGCGGCCCCACCGAAGGCATTATTTTTAAGCCTCGCTGACACCAGCAGAATTAAGGGAGGTGGGACGGCAGGACTCACTGTGGTTACATAAGGTTTGCAAGCAGGTCTCCTTTGCACAAAGGGGGGCAGGAGACTGGGAAGGGGAGGGGGGGCACCATGCCTCACTTAAAACAGAGAGCTGCATCTGTTACTTTTGACTTAGCCTGTTATTGACTGTGTCTCCAAAGGAAGGAAAAAAAAAAGTTTCCATTAAGAGAAACATTCTGATTCCCACCCCCTCGCCCCCCAAGCAATTCCTAACAGCCAAGGCTTTGTTCAAGGGGCCCAAGACGTGAATGCCAGCGCCTAACTTAAAGCTCTGGGTGACCTCCCCCCTGCCTCCGGCCCAGCGCCCTCCTAAATGCTGGAAGCTAACACACCTACAACACCCCCATTTGGGGCTGTGACCTGACCTTCCGGCCCGGGGAGACTTCATCTGGGGAAGTCAACGCCGCCCCATCAGGAGCCCAGCCTAGGGCTGGGAACTTGACCCCAGGGTCTCGGACCCGCATCGCGGCCTGAGAAGAGGACGCAGGACTGGCTCTCCTAGGAGACGTCAGGGCCCTGCGGGCGGAGAGGCGAGCAGCTGCCCAAACCAGGCCCACCCCACCCGCCGGGTCAGCAGGAGCCGGTCCTGCCTGGCGTCCTCCCCGCAGGATGTGGCGGGCAGCCGGGGAGCCATGACTCCGCACCTTAACCAAGCAGGGCCTGTGCAGCCGGTGCGGGAGGCCGGGGGGGGGGGGGGGGGGGGGGGGGGGGGGGGGGGTGTAACGGGGCACTGGGGGCGGGAGGGAGGCGGCCGGGGTGCACGGGGGTGCAGGTGAGACGCAGGTAACGGGGTGGGGGCCACCCAGGGCCTTTGGATCAGAAGCCCGACCTCCGCGCGGGGTCCCCCCCGGGGCCTTTCCGGACGGCCAGCTCCCCGGGCAGAGGGGGCCGGGCCAGGGGGCTCGCAGCACACACCTGCCCCGCGGGACCGGCTGCCGCCGGGGGGCGCTCACCAACAAGCCGGGAGGTGGGCGGGCGCACGGGGGAGGGCAGGTGAGCCAGGACCCGGCCCCGCTCACCGCTACCCGGCCTTCGGGCCCAAGTTAGGCGGGTCGGGAGAACCGGGGGTCGGGGGCTGGGGGTTGGAGGGAACCAGGGGGCCGGGGGAACCGGGGGTTGGTGGACGGGGGGTCGGGAGAACCGGGGGACCGGGGGATCGGGGGGATCGGGGGAACCGGGGGGCCAGGGAATCGGGGGCCATCAGCCACATCCTCCGAGTCACCCCCCCCCGGAACAAAGGGCCCCTGTGCCGGGCTGGGGAGCCGGGCGGGTCCAGCCGGGAGGAAGGGAAACTTTCCCGGGAAGCGGGAGGGCGGCGGGGCGGGGGCCGGCGGCGGGAGGGGCCGGGGAGCCGGGGGAGCCGGGGCGGGCCGGCGCTCACCTCCTCGATGGCGGCCACGGTGAGGCGGCACTGCGCCGTGCGCGCGGCGAAGCTGGAGGCCGTGGGCGCCTTGTAGTCCTCGTGGGTCTCGGCCACGAACTCCGACACGGAGATCCGGTCCGGCATCGCCGCGCGGGCTCCCCCTCCGGGGCCTCGGCCGCCGCCCTCGCCGCCCGCGGACAAAGGGACGCGCTGGGCCGGGGCCGCCGGGGCCGCCGGGGCCGCCGGAGCCCCCGGAGCCCCCGGAGCAGCCGAAGCCGCAGCCGCAGCTGCAGCCGCAGGGGCGCGAGGGCCGGCCGCGGGCCCGGGCGGCGGGAGCAGGGGCGGCGCGCAGTCCCGAGCAGATCGGGCCCGTCCGCCTCCTCCGTCGCCTCCGCCTCCTCCGCCTCCGCCGCCGCCTGCGCTGCCGAGCGGGTCCGGGCTGAGGCGCAGACCGGCGGGAAGTGCCCGCCACCAGCCGCGGGCCCCGAGCGCGTCCGGCGGAGAGGGGCGGGCCGGGCCGGGGGCGGGGCCGGGGCAGCGGCCAGAGGGGCGGGGGCGGGGGCGGGGCCGGGAGCGGGCGGCCAATCCGAGCACTCGCCGCCGCCGCCGCGGAGCCGGGGGGGAGCCCGCCGACCGCCGCCCGGGGCCGCGCACCGCATTGTCTCGGCGGCGTTCGGACCCCCGCGGACTGGGGTTCGACGACGCGCCCCGTGGGGCCGGGCGGCAGCAGACGGAGCGCGGCGGGTTCCCCCCGGGCGAGCGGGCGGGTCCCAGGCGCCGACCCCTTCCCGGCCCCGCGAGGGCGCGCGCTGGATGCGCTTGGCCACCCGGCCTGGCCCGGCCCCAGCCACCCCCTGGACCGGCCTGGGGCCTCTGTGCACCCCCACCCCACCCTCCAGCCCCCCAGCCGCTGGGCCCGCCCCGTCCCGCACGCCCCGCGGGGGAGAAAGCGGGAGGCGCTCGCCCCCTACCGGACGGTGCGCTCCAACCCGGCGCGCACTTGGTGTGGCCAGGGCCTCTGGCTCGCCCACTGTCCTGCCTTGGCTCTGGAACAGCGACAGGAAGCCACCACAGACACCGCAAACCAGTGCGTTCTGCTCCGTGCACACCCCTGGCCCCCGTGGCCTGCGGGTGCAGTGAGGCGTGGGAGCTGGTGTTTTATGGAGACCACGGCCCAGAGCGCCCCGGGAGTGGCCCAGAGGGGTCTCCCTGACACATCCGAGGCCTTCAGAGTGCCCACGGCCCCCCTAGCAAACATCCCCGGCTTGTTCCTAAGCTAATGCAGGTAAAGGGCATTCTTGGTTGGTTGGTTGCTCGGTTTTAGGGTCCCAGGCCGGCACCCACCCCTGAAAGGTGCCTGTGTCACCCAGCTTTCTCGTGGCGTTTTGGGGAGAGTGTGCAGCAACAGCAGGAAAATCTCATACCCTACAGAGTTCCCTATAGCCCCTCTCCTAGTTCTTTCTTTTTTAAAAAATATATTTTATTGATTATTATTATTTTTTTTTTTTACAGAGAGAAAGGGAGAGAGAGAGTTAGAAACATCGATGAGAGAGAAACATCCATCAGCTGCCTCCTGCACACCCCTTACAGGGAATGTGCCCGCAACCAAGGTACATGCCCTTGACCGGAATCGAACCTGGGACCCTTCAGTCGGCAGGCCGACGCTCTGTCCACTGAGCCACACCGGTTTCGGCTCAGTTATTTGTGAAAACCCAGGAGCCCCGAAGACACCAGCCAAAGGAAATCACACCCCATAACTCCACGCCGGCTGCGGCACGGTGCCCGGAGCTGCCAGTCATAAAGCCCAGAGGAACTGGACAAAAACCTTTTGTGCCTCCAAAAAGGAGGAAGTGAGAGAGACGCTGGAAACCCAATACGTCAGACCCAGCGCGGCCACCGCTGGGGGACAGGGCCAGGCAAACACCCTTTCTTAAGCCCCCCGGGTGAGAACGTGCTGTGTGAGGCGGCGGCTTCGGTCAGACGTGATGTATGGCCTCTGGTATTTCAGCAGCGTTGCCTGTGAGGCCCGCTCTCCGCAGTAGCTGTATCAGTGGGTCAGGCAAGAAGTTGCCATTTTAGCTGAGACCGGTTTGGCTCAGTGGATAGAGCGTCGGCCTGCGTGCGGACTGAAGGGTCCCGGGTTCGATTCTGGTCAAGGGCATGTGCCTTGGTTGTGGGCACATCCGCAGTAGGGGGTGTGCAGGAGGCAGCTGATCGATGTTTCTCTCTCATCGATGTTTCTGACTTTCTATCCCTCTCCCTTCCTCTCTGTAAAAAATCAATAAAACATATATTTAGGAAAAGCCCTAACTAGTTTGGCTCAGTGGATAGAGCTGCCTCCTACACACCTTCCTCTGGGGATGGGCCCACAACCAAGGTACATGCCCTTGACCGGAATCAAACCTGGGACCTTTCAGTCCGCAGGCTGACGCTCCATCCACTGAGCCACACGGGTGAAGGCGAAACACACATTTTTTTAATGCATAGAAAGAATGATAATAATGCCAGGTCTGTACCTACACCCTTATCCAGAATATTACAGTCTCACCCGCCTTAATCACATAACGCTTAAAAATTAACTCCTGAGTGATACGCTTGGCCTGAAACGAAATGATGTGAGGCTATTTATAGTCTTGTTTACCCCACTTCTTATGAATATTTATGTTTCGCTGCAAACTGTAAATGTGCTTGATGATGGAATCTTGCCCTAGACCCCACGGGGGGAGAAGGAGTGATCCCAGATTACCTCGTATTTTTGCTGTGTGACCTAATAAAAAATCTGAAACGTCCTGAACTCCAGAGGTTTTAGGTATGAGGCTGTGGACTTGTATTACCTTTTAAATATATTTTTATTGATTTTTTACAGAGAGGAAGGGAGAGGGATAGAAAGTGAGAAACATCGATGAGAGAGAAACATCGATCAGCTGCCTCTTGCACCCCCCCCCCCTTACTGGGAATGTGCCCGCAGCCAAGGTACAGGCCCTTGACGGAATCGAACCCGGGACCTTTCAGTCCACAAGCCGATGGTCTATCTACTGAGCTAAACCGGTTTCAGCTTGTATTATTTTTTAAGAAAAACAAAAATGAAAAGAAGAAGCATGGTGTTTCAGGCCGATCACCTCCAGGGAAGAAGAAGAAAAATTTCAAAAATGAACTTTCCAGGGGCCCCCGGAGATTGGCCCGCAGCCCGTTTTCCAAAGGCATTCTCCGCCTCCGTGTTCCTCAAGAACCTGAGCTTTTCACTCTCGGAGCAAAGTGTGAGAAACACGTTCTTATCTCTGACATGCGCGTGAGGGCTGGCTGGCTTCCCCCAGCCTCGCCCAGTCCACCTGCTGTTCGGTTGCCAGTGGTTACTTGTGGAATGTACATCTGTGCCTGAAAGAACTGTGGGGAACAGTGTCATGAAACAGGAAAACAAAACAATCCCCCCAACCCACAAGGGGACCCCCCTCCTGATGCAAGCAGGTAAGGATAACCGGAAGTTTCTTTTCCACGGCCTACCGTACTCTCCCCCAAAACAGACTTGCTGAAGGCACTCATCCCCAACATGAGAGAGGATTGAGTACATTTGCCACAGTGCCCTCCCCCTTGGCATTTTTTTTGGGGGGGGGCGGTTAATATAGCAGCAACTACCTTGCAAATGAGAGCTTAGGTCTTGCTGTCGACCTTGCTGATCTGTGACTTTGGATAAGTAAGCTAACCTCTCTGGACGCCAACGGAAGACCGAGGCCCAGCTGATTTCACAGGCTCTGTCCGGCCCCGGCATCATCCGCGGTTCCTGGTCCACCGAGTACATGAGTTTGGGCACGGGCCTGTTACTTCTGAGAATCTAACCAGTGGGCTGGGGCACTTGACAATGAGGATGTTTTAGATGACATTGAAACCTAATTCTCACCCTTACCCGTTGGGCTCAGTGGATAGAGCGTCGGCCTGCGGACTGAAGGGTCCCGGGTTCGATTCTGGTCAAGGGCACATACCCAGTAGGGAGTGTGCAGGAGGCAGCTGATCCATGGTTCTCTGTCATTGATGTTTCTAACTCTTATCCCGTTCCCTTCCTCTCTGAAAAAAAAATCAATAAAATATATTAAAAAAACAACAAAAACGAATTCTCAAAAAAGCTAATACTGGAGAATGTTGTCATCTACACTAATAAAAGAGAAACATGCAAATGGACTGTCCCTCCGCTACACCCAACAGCCAATCAGAGTGAGTATGCAAATTAACCCAACAAAGATGGCAGTTAATTTGCGTGTTCAGGGCTTGGAGTGTGGAGAGTGGAGCGAAGACTGAAGACAGCATGAAAGAAGCCAAATGCTGCAGAAGGGAGTGAAGCTGCAGAAAAGGGAGGAAGTGAGGCAGCAGAGATGGGAGGGAACAAGGCCACAGGCTTCACTCCCTTCTCTGCTTCACTCAGGCCTGAGGAAGCCCTATTGCTGCAGGAATCTTCCCGCAACGTGCCTCTAGTTTTGTTTGTTTGTTTGTTTGTTTGTTTGTTTTTTAAGCTGGTAGATTTAGATGACAAACTGATTTATTTGTAGCTAACGTCACAATACGCTAGTGGAGGTCTGTTCATTTTTGTTTGTTTTAACAAAGTAAATTCTACAGGCAATACTCTCTGTTCTAGAAAAGTGAGGTGTAATCTGCAGCGTGCTAGAGCCGGCTCCAGCTGGTGCCAGGAGGCTGGCTGTTAGATTGTCAGGGGGCTTTGCAATCCGTGGACTGCACCCGTTGGCCGGAAATGCTACCATAATAATGTGCTGTGCACAGCTCTTCCCCACTGGGAGCTTGAAATCCTCCGTTGCCAGAAACCGATCATTGTCTCACTCATTAGAAAGGTGTGGACAGGGAACCCGGAAGGCTGGTCGACCTTGAAGCTCTGAAAGGTCAGAGCCGACCACTCCTAGTCTAATGGAGACCAGGGCAGCTGAAGCAACTTCCCCACCAAATAATCCTGTCAGTCCTTACTGATAACATAATCTGTTTATTGCCTGACTCAGGGCAACGGGTGTGTCCCAAACCTGAATAAAAAGGATGGCAAGGCCAAAGCAAAGCACAGTCCTCCCTCTAGAGTTGGGCTCCCGCCTGGCCCCCACTTCCCCAATTTAATACTTTTCAAGTCTCTCTCATTTGTGTGTGGCCTTCTCCAGATCCCGAACCCTGAACCAGAACCAGAACCAGAACCTGAACCATGCGGGATGTGAAAGGGCTTCCCACAGTCCGTGTCACAAGTATTTACACCAGAGAAATGGGCAAGTGCTCAGTTTTATTGTTTTGTTTTGTCGCTGCGTGGATTGTCTAAACCTAAGTGTCAGAGAAAACATTAATGCGGATGAGACGGACGGTGTCAGTCTGTAGCCTTTCCGCTGTGAACGGAAGATATCTGAGGCGATATCCTTTCGGCAGCAAAGAGGTGGCTCGTGTCCCTGACAGAGGAGCGCACTTCCATCTTCACAACTGCGCTTTTTCATCTCGCCCATCAGCGTAAACAAAACATCGTCCCGCGTTCACGTCGGAGCCACACTCAGTTGTCAATGACCGGAGCCACTTCTCCGAGGAATTGGCTCGTAATCAGGCATTTCTTGATAGTTCCGTTTTGTCAAATCGCGGCTGAAATGCAAACACCCATTGACTAGGAATACAAGCGCTCAGCAAAAATCAATGAGAGGGCCCCCCCCCCCCGGGGAAGGCAATTAATTAGCTGTATGAGATTTCAATAAAGAGGAGTCCACAGCCCTAGCGGGTTTGGCTCAGCGGATAGAGCGTTGGACTGGGGGCTGAAGGGTCCCAGGTTCGATTCCGGTCAAGGGCACCTGCCTGGGTTTTGCAGGCTTGATCCCCAGTAGGAGCAGTGCAGGAGGCAGCTGATCCGTGATTCTCTCACATCACTGACTGATGTTTCTAGCTCTCCCTCCCTCTCCCTTTCTCTCTGAAATTTAAAAAAAAAAAAGTGTATAATTTGTGATTATAAATGGGCTGCTGTTCACCCTGTGTAGGACGAAGTTAACGTACAATAAATGTGTGTTTGCCCACACGGTTTTTCAGGGAGCAGTGGGTAAACATTTACCTCCCGCTGTCCTCCCAGAGGCAGGGCTGAGCCTCCGGCTCTGAGTCACTCTCCTGCGATAAGGTGTGTGTGTGGGGGGAGGTTATGGGGGGGCCGCCCTGCCCTGATCGGACCCGGCCTCGGGTTTGTAGGAGCCTGCGCAGCGCCATCGCGTCCATTCTGCCTCGCCAGACCCCTCGTCACACCCATCGACCCCTCACTGACCACCCCCAGGCCTCGGGAGGAGGACCCTCCCGGCCAGGCCGCCCCTGTCCCCCCACCCACGCCCCCTCCTGCCACCCCTGTCCCAGCCTCCCAGCCCACCTCTATCCTGGCCTCCCAGCCCGCCTCTATCCCGGCTCCCCAGCCAACCCCTGTCCCGCCCCTCCCAAGCCCTCCTCTGTCCCGACCCCACAGCCTGCCCCTGTCCCGTCCCCCCCAGCCCTCCTCTGCCCCGACCCCCCAGGACACCTCTGTCCCACTCCCCCAGCCGGCCTCTATCCCGACCCCTCAGCCCGCCCCTGTCCCGGCCCTCCAGGAGGGTGGAGCCAGGTGCACGTGTAGGACGTGGTGGTACGGGGCTTCCCGCCTGGGCCCCTCCGTCCAGGGACCCCATCTCTTCTCAGGGAGACAAAAGGTGCAGGACGTGAGCTTGACAAGCAGCCGCGAGGGGCTGCCTGAGGTGTCGGGGGGGGGGGGGCAGGGGAGCCCGTCGCTGAGGGACATCAGGTGGGCGTCGCTTCCGAGGACCTGGTGTTGGGGCTGCACTTGGCGGCCGGCCAGAGGGTCAGAGGCCACGCGAGGCACAGGTGGGCACAAGGGGCACAGACAGCACAGGCGGGCACAGGCGGACACAGGGGGCAGAGGGGGACACACACAGCACAGGTGGGCACAGGCAGACACGGGGCACAGGCGGGCAAGGCAGGCACAGGCGGACACAGGGGGACACAGGCGGGCACAGGCAGGCACAGGCGGGCACAGGCGGGCACACATGGTACAAGCAGGCACAGGCGGGCACAGGGGGCACAGGTGGACACAGGCGGGCACAGGCAGGGGCATCGGACAAGCAGACCCGCCTCCCGGAGCCGGAGCGGGACTGGTTTTATTTCCCGGGGAGTAAAATGGACGCTCTCCCCTGGCAGCAGCCAGAAAGGCAGCGGCCGGCCTCCCATACGCCCGGGCGGGGCGGGAGAGGGGGCACCGTGACCGGGGGCAGAGCTCGCGGCCTCGTCCAGACCCGAACCGGAGAGGGGCGGGCAGCACGGGCCGGGCCCCGGGGCGTGACCGTGTCTGTGCCTGTGCCGTGTGTGCCCGCCTGTGCCCGCCTGTGTGACCGGTGCTGGCCCCGGTCCAGTGCGTTCGGCCTGTGGCGTTGGGTCCCTGCACTTCAGAAGCACCTCTCCCCCGGCCGGCGGGGCTGGGGGGCGGCGGCAACCTAGGAGCCGGGAGGTCTCGGTCTGTCCCCGGTCGGGGCACAGGCCTGAGCCACCGGCTGGACCCCCGGCGCGGGCGTGCAGGGGGCGCCTGGTCCGTGATTCTCTCTCGTCACGCGTGTTTCTGTCTCTCTCCCTCTCCCTTCCTCCCTGAAATCAATAAAAGTTATTTTAAAAACTCGAATGGCTCTTCCCTGAGTGAACAGAAGGGGGGTCACGTCCAGAGCGCCTGTCTGGCTGTCCCAGGGGCCGGCGGAGAAGGTGCCGGCAGAGACACTCCCCGCTGGCGCCCGGCCCCCATACGCGGCCCCTGTGGCTTCCCCAGCCGGTCTGTCCTGGGCTCGGCTTCCTTAGCGAGTCATGGAGGAGCGAGCATGGTGGACGGGGCTCAGAGGGGCTTCCTGGGCTCTGCCAGAGCCCTTGGGGCTTGCATGACTTTGGGACACTCCATTCAGTGGGGGAGTGGGGGGAGCTTGTGTGACCTTGGGGCGCTCCATGTTGCGGGGGGGGGGGGCGCCAGGCTGGTCCTGGCCCTGGGCTCCCCGCGGGGGGTCAGGTCAGGCCCTGCTGGGCACAGTCAGGAGGCAGCCCCGGAGCCTGCCAAGGTCTTTGCCAAGGTCTTTGCTCACGGCTCCCGCCTACCGTCCAGGGAAGCGGTTTCTGGGCTGCGTAATCGCCGCCTGCTCTGAGCCCAGGCCCGTCTTTCCCGAGTGACAGGCCCCGCTCTGGGGCACGTGGGTTCAGCTCCACACACACCCCCCCCCATCCTTCAGGCCTCACACGGGGTCTTTGTCCTTCACCGCGTCCTGGGACGGCCCCGGGTCCCGACAGCCCCATCGACGGTTAGCCGCACCTCCGCCGTTCACCAGTTTTTGGAAATGTTTTCACTGACGTCAGAGACGAGAGGAGAGGGAGGCCCCGCACTGGGCTTTGTGCCCGCCCCCAGGACCTGTGCTCCGACCGGCCATCCAAACCCTGGTTCCTGGGGCGGGTGCTCCACCCCTGAGCCGCCAGGCCAGGCTCGAACTAGGATTTTTAATCTCCATCACCGTGTTTCTTCCATTTACGCTAACGAGGGCCCACGCCTCCTGTGTTCCAGGAGGGGGCCTCGCCCTGAAGCTGCAGAGCAGGACAGCAGGGTCTGGAGCCCACGGGGGGAGGGGGAGGGGGGTGGGGGGTGAGGGAAAGGGGAGAGCAGGCGCCCACGACCAGCACTCAGAGCCCAGGCCCTGTCTCCCGCACCGGCTTGCACTCCAGCTGTGCCCTTAGGGCTGTGTGGCCTTGGGCAGGTGCCCGGCCCTCTCTGTGCCTCTGCCCTTCAGGAGGAAGGGGAAGGAGAGCCTGCAGGCGGCCTGGCCCCGGGGGCAGCGGGCACTCTGCGAACGCAGCCGCCTTCTCTCGGTGATGACGTGCACCGCCGCCGGACGCCGTGGCTCCGGGAGGAGCTCGTTCTAGAACAGGAGACCTCTCTCTCCCTGCGGGAGGGCTGGCAGCCTGAGAGAGCCGGCCCTCGCCCAGGGCCAGGCCCTCGAGGGGAAGGTCAGCCCGACCCCTCGGCCCGACTTAGACGGCCCCGGGGCTGTTTGGGAAAATCACCGCATTCTTCACGTATTTCCCTGTCTGAACTCGGCTGCTCCACTCGCTCTGAAAGGGCACTGGTGAGTCACTGGGCAGGAACAAAGGACCCTCAGTCTGCAGCCGCCGCGGGGGGGGGGTGGGGGCGCGGTGACCCCATGGGCTCACGTGGTGTTTTGAAATCTCAGCACAGGCCTCGGGGCCCAGCTCCTGGGAGAGCCGCTCGCTCCGCACACCGGTCCCTGCGGGGGGCGTCTGGACGAGTGGAAATCCCGCCGCCGCCGAAGGGGTCGGCCCTGGACGGGGCTGCGGGAGCCGCAGAGCCACGACCTCGTTTCTTTTCTTTTCTTTTCTTTTTAAGGTTTTTTAAATTATTATTATTATTATTGATTTCAGAAAGGAAGAGAGAGATGGAAACATCAATGATGAGAGAGACTCACCGATGGGCTGCCTCCTGCACGCCCCACACACCCCATCATGTGCCCTTGACTGGAATCGAACCCAGAACCCTTCAGACTGTGGACTGATGCGATACCCACTGAGCCGAACCGGCTACGGCTGAGCCACCTCCTCTTGCTCGGCCTGGAGGCCTGTGTGCTCCTAGATGGACTCATTGCAGTCTTCCTTCCTCCCTCCTTCCCTCCTTCCCTCCCTCCCTCCTTCCCTCCCTCCCTCTCTCCTTTTCCTCCCTCCCTCCCTCTCTCCTTTTCCTCCCTTCCTCCCTCCCTCCTTCCTTTCTTTCCTCCCTCCTTCGCTCCCTCCCTCTCTCCTTTTCCTCCCTTCCTCCCTCCCTCCCTCCTTCCTTTCCTCCCTCCCTCTCTCTTCCCTTCCTCCCTCCCTCCCTCCCTCCCTCCCTTCTTTCCTTCCTTCCTTTCTTCCTTTTATTTTTTTAAATATATTTTATTTATTTATTTATTTATTTTTACAGAGAGGAAGGGAGAGGGAGAGAGAGCTAGAAACATTGATGAGAGAGAAACATTGATCAGCTGCCTCCTACACACCTCCTACTGGAGATGTGCCCGAAACACAGGTACATGCCCTTGACCGGAATCGAACCTGGGACCCTTCAGTCTGCAGGCCGATGCTGAGCCAAACTGGTTTCGGCCTTCCTTCCTTTTTAAATATATTTTTACTTGAGGCCCAGTGCATGGAATTCGTTCACTGTGGGAGGTGGGTCCCCCAGCCCAGCCTACACCCTCTCACAGTCCAGGACCTCTTGAAGGGTGTTTGCCTGCCAGCTTAGGCCCACTCCCTGCAGCAATCGGGCCTAAGCCAGCAGTCAGACATCCCTCTCACAGTCCGGGACCCCTCGCTCCTCACCGCCCGCCTGTTCGCTGCTCCTTACTGCTGGGCTCGCTGCTCCTTAGCGCTGCTGCAGAGGCTTCTGGCTGAGCGGCGCTTCCCCGTGGGAGTGCACTGACCGCCAGGGGTGAGCGCCTACATCGAGCGTCTGCCCCCTGGTGGTCAGTGCGCATCATAGCGACCGGTCCTCCTGGTCGTTTCGCCATCACGGTCCCTTAAGCTTTTGTTATATAGATTGATTTCAGGAGGGAGGGAGACGGGGAGAGAGAAGCATCCACGATGAGAGAGAATCATGGACCGGCTGCCTCCTGCACGCCCCACGCTGGGGATGGAGCCCACAACCCGGGCCTGTGCCCCGACCGGGAGTCGAACCCTGACCTCCTGGTTCAGAGGTCGACGCTCAGCTGCTGAGCCCCGTCAGCCGGGCTCCGGGTCCCGTTAGCAGCTCAGGAGTCTCCTCCTGGGGCAGCTCTCTCTCCAGAGCACGGACTCAGCCCTGAGCCCTCCCCTGAGGAGGCACCTGGGCAAACGGGGGCACAGGAGCCGGGAGGACCGGCCTGCGTGTCCCCGAGGCCACGATTCACACACCACCTGCCGGGACCCTCACCCTCCGCGCCTCAGACCCGCCTGTCGGGGGGCAGACGCCCCCCTTGGGGTGCCTCCTCTGCGGGCTCCAGGGCCCCTCCTCCCTTCACCCCAATGGTGGTGGTTGTTCTTGGCCCCCTCGGCCCCTTGGCTTCCCCGCACCTTCCCGCTCCCGGCTCTGCATGTTCCGTGTCCGCCTGTCTGCCCACCGGGCTGTGAGTCCGTGACCACGGACACGCTTGGCCCCCTGGCCGAGCCCAGGCCGATTCGGGGCTCGGTGAGCCCGGCCTTGGCGGGTGGGCCACACCTGCTCGGTGTGGGTCTTCCGGAAACTCTCCAAGGGCATGGGCCCTGGGAGCCGGCGACAGAGAGACCGAGCAGCCGCTCCCACCCCCCAACCCACCCCCTCTCCTCCCTCCCCCCTCCTCACCCCCCCTCCCCGGGAAGCGGCTGGAGCCAGGCCCTCTGGGAAGGCCCATCAAACACAATGTCCCCCTAATGGACGACTTGCTGGCGAAGCTCCTTCATTAAAGCAGTAAGTGCCCCGGTGGAGTCGTAAAGTGGCCGCGTCCCGGTGGGGGGGGGGGAGGGACAGAGCTGCTGCCCGCAGAGGTGGCGCTCATGGACCGCAGAGCCCGGTGTGAGCCCAGGGGGGGGCGGGGGTTAGGGGGTGGGGGTGGGAGGGCCCAACCCAGCTGGGGGCGAGCCTCGGCCCCCCGCCCAGGAGCACCGTGGACTGGACTCGCCCCAGGCCCGCCCGCGCACTGCGATGCTGAGCAGAACGGCTCTGCTGGGAGTCTCGGGCTCCGGTCGAAAGGGAGCAGCTGCCGAAACCGGTGCGGCTCAGTGGACAGAGCGTCGGCCTGCAGACGGAAGGGTCCCGGGTTTGGTTCCGGTCAAGGGCACAAGCCCAGGTTTCAGGCTCCATCCCCAGTGGGGGGTGTGCAGGAGGCAGCCAATCAGTGATTGTCTCTCATCATCAATCTCTCTCTCTCTCTCTCTCTCTCGCTCTCCCTTCCACTCTGAAGTCAATAAAAATATGAAAATAGTAATAACTTTGTACATAACATCCTCTCCATTTACTTAAAAAAAAAAATACGGCCCTAACCGGTGCGGCTCAGTGGGTAGAGCATCGGCCTGCGGACGGAAGGGTCCCGGGTTCGATTCCGGTCAAGGGCAGGTGCCTTGGCTGCGGGCACATCCCCAGTGGGGGCTGTGCGGGAGGCAGCCGATGGATGTTTCTCTCCATCGATGTTTCTGACTCTCCGTCCCTCTGCCTTCCGCTCTGTAAAATACGTTAAAAAAAAAGAAAGGGAGCAGCTGGGCCCGGCCACCGGGGAGAGCTCCACACCCACCGTCCCCACACCCCGCCTCCGGGGAGCAGACGCCCCGTGCTGGTCGGTGGGGGCGGCCTGGTCGCTACGGGGAGTGACGCCTGTGAGCTGCCGGCCGACAGCCGCCGCTGAGCCGAGGGCCCAGGGACGGGATTCCTGGGGACAGCCCCTCCCGCCATCTCTCCCAGCCTCGGGGGGGGGGGGGGGGGCGGCCTCAGGAGGGGACCCCGGCCCCGCACCCCACGGCAGCACAGCTCTAGTGGGTGAAACACACCCCAAGCCGGCCACTTACAGGAGGGTTTTCTCTCCTGATTTGGAGCAATCAGTTCTTTTCTCAAAAAAATTACCTTGATTGTTGAAAGTCTTACAGATGTGTCCCCCCCCCCCCCCCCCCCGGCCCCGATGGACCCCTTCAAGCCTGCCCCCGCACCCCCTCTTCCTGTCCTCCCCCCACACACCCCCACACCCCGCCTTCGCCTCAGGGCTCCGTCTGTTCTGCACTCCGAGCCCTACACCTGCCCGAGGGGCCTGCAGTTCCGGCATCTTCCCGGCTCCCGGCTCCCAGGGCCGTGATTGGACACAGAAGCCTGGAGCTCAGGACAGAAGCGTGGGCCGGACGCTTAAAACAAAACGTTAGCGTTGTCACAGACTCACAGGAAGTTGTAAACACGCACCGCCAGGTCCAGGTGCCCCATCCCGCTCCCCGCCTCGTGGACATCTGCCCGGCTTCGCGGGAGGCCTGGGCCCGTCCGGGGGACTCGGGCTTCGCCGGGGACTGTGGTCTCTCTGCGCAGCGGGTTCTGCGCGGCTCCCCGGCAGGTGTAGGTTTGGGTGAGCACCACGATGGTCCGCGTGTGTGTCTCAGGCTGTGTGATCGGGAACGGTGTCTCAGGAGAATCTTTGTTATTATAATGTTTAAAAAGATATTGTCATTGCTTTCAGAGAGGAAGGGGGAGGGGTAGAGAGAGAGAGAGGAGAGAGGGAGAGAAGGAGAGAGGGGGAGAGACAGAGAGGGAGGGAGAGGGAGAGACAGAGAGAGGGAGGAAGAGGGAGAGACAGAGAGAGGGAGGAAGAGGGAGAGAGAGACAGACAAAGAGGGAGAGAGAGGGAGAGGGAGAGAGAGGGAGAGAGAGGGAGAGGGAGAGAGAGGGAGAGGGAGGGAGAGGGAGAGAGAGGGAGAGGGAGAGGGAGAGAGAGAGAGACAGAGAGGGAGAGAGGGAGAGACAGAGAGACACAGAGAAAGAGAGAAACATCAATGATGAGAGAGAGTCATGGACCAGCTGCCTCCTGCCTGCCCCCTACTGGCTATCGAGCCTGCAGCCCAGGCACGGCCCTTGGCCGGAATCGAACTGTGACCTCCGGGTTCAGAGGTTGACAGACAATCACCGAGCCCCGCCGACCGGTAGGAGGCACCGTTATGAGATACATAAGGTCATGACCTTGGATGCGAGTGCTGGGGAGAGGGTGCAGGGGACAGAGGGAGGAGGCTAGGGGTGGAGCATCAGACGAGGGAGAGGGCTTTGCTCCGGCCCCGGGACAAGTCTTGCGGAAGAGGAGGTTCTGTGAGGGTTCACCGCCCCCCCCCCATTGTCAGTGGCCAGCCTCACGCCTGTCTGCCCTGGGCCCTGTGCTCCCCACACCTGCTCACCGGTCCCCACGTCATCAGCCCAGAAATGCTAATGTAGGGTCCCTCAGCTGCCCTCCCAGAAAGCGGGCCATCGGGAATGCTTTGCTGGGCCCGGTGGGCAAACCTGGGCTGGGAAGATGTCCATATTGAAAACTGGAGGCCGGTGCACGCATTTGTGCACCCGTGGGGTTCCTCGGCCTGGGCTGTGCCTCTCTCGATCTCAGACCCCTTGAAGGATGTAGAATAGCTGGTTTTCAGCCTGGTCCCTGCAGGCCCGATTCAAACAGGAGGGAGCCCGATCCTGTGCATGGAGCGTCTGTCCCCTGGTGGTCAGTGCACGTCATAGCGACCAGTCGACCGGTCGTTTGCTTGTTCTGTTGTTCAGTTGCTTAGGCTTTTATAGATCTGGGTTAGAGGTCAGTGTATGAACTTGTGCCCCAGTGCGTTCCCATGGCCTGGCCTGCGGGATTGGGCTGAAACTTGTTTTTAACACCCCCCAAGGGGTCCTGGGTTGTGAGAGGGCACAGGCCAGGCCGAGGGATCCCACCAGTACATGATTAGGGCCAGGGAGGGACACAGGAGGGCTCCAGGGCATGTCTGGCCCATCTTGCTCAATCCAATCGGCTGGACCCCAGCAGCAGCTAAACTACTGGTTGGAGCATCTGCCCCCAGGTGGTCAGAGCATGTCATAGAGAGCAGTTGAACATCCTTAGCATAGCATTAGCATACAAGTGGCCCGGTGCATGAAATTCTTGCATGGAGGTGGGGGGGTTCCCTGAGCCCAGCCCGCACCTGCTCCAATCAGGGACCCCTTTGGGGATGTGTGACCCCTAACCACCTCTGCCTACCTGCCTGATCACCCCTAAGTGCTCCCCTCCTGGCCTGATTGCTCCCAACTGCCTCTGCCTTGCCCCACACCTGGGACCCAGGCTTCCCTCCCTCTGGCCAGCTATAGGCACCCAGGACCTGGGCCAGCTTCACTCAGGCCGGCCACAGCCACAGGCACCCACAGGCACCCAGGACCACAGGGCATGCTGCCGAACCCCAGGGCCGGAAAGGACCCCAGCCCTTCTATGTGCCTGCCTGGCCGAGTCCCACTACTCTGACTGCCGTGGCGTAGAGAACTTTACCATATATGTTCTCCCCAGCCTCCTGGAGAGAGGGCATGAGCTGAGAAACTGGAGATGCTGCAGCCCCAGGGCCATTTCACCAATGGGTACATTGTCATTTTCAGATCTAGATTTGAGAGAATCCATCAAACCGCTATATTTTTCAACTCTCAACTTAGATTGGTTTGCTTTAATAAAATTTATCTGATTGGCCTCCATTTTTTAACACGAATGCATAATAAACTGTTGAGTTAACTTTCCTGCATTTAAAATAGGATTGAACGTGTCCCTCACAGAGAGATGAAATCCATAGTACTGCATTTGGGTGACTCGTGTTCTTACATTTTGTCTAGTATTATTGTTGAGTACACTGTTGTCTCTGAGTCTTAATGCAATATCTGTTCCCCAACCTTTTTCACCATGTGGAAAAAGAATAGGATATGTCATTGCATCTAATGTAGGAAACAGGATACTGATTCGTTTCACTTTAGTGCCATTTGGATTATTGGGATCTGGTTTACATGAATGAGCAAGACCCTTTCAAAAGGAGGTTCTCCAACTTCGTTTCTGAATATGACAGCAACCTCGGTTACACGGGGAGAATTATATCTACCCGGGTCACTGTTATGATCATATTTAATTGCCATAGTTACTTCCGTGGGAGCTATACCTTTTGCTGCTGCTTCAGATTGGGTTTCCTTTTCTACCTCACGTAGCATCTTGTACGATTTTGTTAATTCATTTATTTCATGCATGAGGTTGTTAATTATGAGTCTTTCTGAGCAAGCCTGGTTTGCTAATCTTTTACGTGTAGCTTCGGCTGCATCCAAAATATGGAGTTGAGCAAACTTCAACAGTTTTTCTTTGGACATAGTCCCACCTCTCTATTGCCACGTTCTGAGATAGAGGAGAATGACAGGCCTTTCAGGAGTGTGACCAAAGGCTGATTTGGACAGATTCTGTGGGGATGGGACTTTCGCCTCTCTGTTGTCAGTTTCAGCTGGGATGCTGAAGCTGGGACTCTGGTGGTTGCCTTCCGTTTTTGCTGGCAAGCAGCTGAAGCTACAGGTAATATTAGCAATGCCTGCGGCCTCATTAGACACAGTTGCGGTGAGTTCTTGCAGCCACTGCCTCCAACGTGAGTTTTCGCAGCCGCCGCTGCCCCCCGCCGCCACCCCTCCTGCCGCCACTGCTCCCGCCGCCCGTTCTCAGCGCCCCGGGGCCTCAGTTGACTCAACTGTGGTGAGTTCTGGCCTCGGTCGCTGCCATTGGCCTAGCCTGGCGCTTGATGCCTTCACCACTTTATCTCTGCTTCTGGGGCCTGGCACTCACGCCTCTCCACCCCACCCCTTGCTCCGACTGGCTGGTAGCATAGCCAGTCAGGAGCCAAGGTACGGTCACATTTGCCTGTTACTCTTTTATTAGATAGGATCACGCTTTGATTGGTTGAATGGCTGACCAGATGACTGGACACTTAGCATATTAGGCTTTTGTTACATAGGACAGGGGTGGGCAAACTCATTAGTCAACAGAGCCAAATATCAACAGTACAATTGAAATTCCTTAAAAAAAACAAACACATATTTATTGATTTTTTACAGAGAGGAAGGGAGAGGGATAGAAAGTCAGAAACATCGATGAGAAGGAAACACCGATCAGCTGCCTCTTGCACACCTCCCCCCCCACACACTGGGGATGTGCCTGCAGCCAAGATACATGCCCTTGACCGGAATCGAACCCGGGACCTTTCAGTCTGCAGGCCAACGCTCTATTCACTGAACCACACCGGTTTCGGCATGCTCCCTGTATTTTTATTTGTCACCTGCACATTCGCTCCTTCCTCCATGAACTCCGCAGTTTACAGATTCCCAAGACCACAGCCTCAGACTCGGGTGCAAAAGAAACACCCCCCCCCCCCCCCAAGCCCCTGTGGGCAGAGACGGTCCCTGAATGGCGCAGCATCACCATCTGCTGGTGAGCGCGAGCACTGCACCCAGGAAAGCCCGTGCCTGCCTTCTGAGCATCACTCTCTCTCCTCCCGCCACCCGCCAGGTCCAGGCCTCCATCCCCCTGACCCCTGCTCCGCCTCCCCCAGCGCAGAGGGATCCGCGTGGACCGGCACCAGCACGTGTGGGTCCCTGCGGGCTGTGTATCGGCAGCCACCCCGGCCGATGGGATGAGACAGGGCCCCGGACGCCCCCAGGGCCTCGCTGGGAAGCCAAGACAGTCATGATGGAGCTGGAGGCTCCCGGGCTGTGAGGGCAGCCTCCGCCCTGGTCCGCTGTGGGAGCTGCCCGAGGCTCGGCTCTTTCCCTGCAAACAGAAAACGGGCTGCTGGTTCGTCCCCAGCAGGGCTGTGCTACAAAGACATACTCCCTGCGAACGGAAAAGTTCATCATAGAGAGTTGCTAACGAAGAGTATTTATTTATTTTTAAAATATGCTTTATTGCTTTTTTTTTTTTCACAGAGAGGAAGGGAGAGGGAGAGAGAGTCAGAAACATCGATGAGAGAGAAACGCCGATCAGCTGCCTCCTGCACACCCCCCACCTGAGATGTGCCCGGAACCAAGGTCCATGCCCTTGACCGGATTCGAAGCCGGGACCCTCCAGTCCGCAGGCCAAACTCTAGCCACTGAGCCAAACCGGCAAAATGATCTTTATTAAAAAAAATATATTAAAGAAATAAAAATATGTATTTTATTATTATTATTATTATTATTATTATTATTATTATTTACAGAGAGGAAGGGAGAGGGATAGAGAGTTAGAAACATCGATCAGCTGCCTCCTGCACACACCCCCCCCCCCCCCACTGGGAATGTGCCCGCAACCAAGGCACATGCCTTTGACCGGAATCGAACCTGGGACCTTGCAGTCCACAGGCCGACGCTCTATCCGCTGAGCCACACCGGTTTCAGCAAAGAAACGTGTTGATAGCCCGGCCGGCGTGCCTCCGGGGTTGAGCGTCGACCTAGGAACCAGGAGGTCCCGGTTCGATTCCCGGTCGGGGCACAGGCCCGGGGAGCGGGCTTGATCCCCAGTGGGGGGCGTGCAGGAGGCAGTGGATCGGTGATTCTCCCTCATCGTTGAAGTAATCATACTTCTTGCTGATGGAATAACAACTGCTCAGACCAAGAAGGGAGTCCGGGGACGTGGGGGTGGGGAAGGGCTCCCCCCGAGACATTGCAGCCGGGTTTTGAAGGATGCGAAGGAGTTTTCCAAGCAGACAAGGGGCAGGGCAGTCTGGGTGGGCGAACGGGGTATGGAGGCGGGGTAGGAAGAAGACCGAGGTGGTGTGGCTCTGGCCCGGGCGGAAGGCGGAGAGGGGAGCAGGTGCCCTGCCCCTGCCCAGGTGAGCTCGATCGGACCGGGAGGGGGTGGGGGCACCGGGTTTGGTGAAGGGATTCCCAGGGCATGCTGGGGCTGATGCCGGAGGTCCAGCGTCTGGAAGCCGTCTTTGCAACGAGCTTTCAGCGTTGCTGTCCCCACCCCACAGGGCACCCGGCCAGGTAGGCACAATGTCCTGTTTCCCCGGGCAGGGGCGGGGCCTCAGCGGCCGGCGGAGGGGAGGCGGAGGGGAGGTGGGCGGGAGGTGGTGAACCCCCTGCTCCCCTGCAAGGAGACGGCTGTGCTCAGTGGACGGGGCCTCTCAGGACGGGAGGGGTGGCCTGGGAGGTCCAAGACCCAGGAGAAAGCGGATGGGGTGAGGCCAGGCAGAGCCGGGGGGGCGGGGGGGCAGCAGAGCTGGTGGGTGGGAGCCGGGGGCCGGGGAGGCGGAGCTCATAGCTGAGCCCGTGGGTGGCCGAGGGGCTTCTGCTGGGGGAGCTGGGGGGCCGGGCTCTGGCCGCTGTGGTCGCCCCACCCGCCTCTCCCCTCAGCCACCCGGGAGGCGCGACCCACACCCCAGGCCTGGCTCCCTGGCTTGAATCTTGTAAACCTCCCTCCTCCCCGGTCCTCGGGGCCAGCTCACGGCCCTGTGCCCTGAGCCCCCATTCCTGGCATTCCTGGCACCCCCCCAGGTCACACCTCCACCCCCCTTCACCAGCCAGGACACCTCCCTCACCCCGGGCCGCCGTCCGCTCCATGGCCTGGCCACGGGGTCAGATGTGGGGCTGGGTGAGACCGACCCCCCTTCCCCAGCAGGTGTTGGCTCTGTGGTCCCTCCACCTCCTCCGGCCGCCCCGGGTCCTAGACTTCCCGTTCCTCTGGCTTAGCCTCCTCCTCCTGCCCGGACTCCCCGACTCCCCGAGGGGCTGCCGCCGGGCCCGAGCCTCCTCTCCCTGGGGTCCCCCTCGGTGGCCTGTGTCCCCCTCTGCTGGCGGCCAACCCTGTTCTGCCAGGAACACCAGGTGACCAGGAGGTGGCGCTGCTGAGCCAGCTCTGCCTCTTGGGCTGCACAGGAAGTCAGAGGGACTGAGCCTGGGCGAAAGGGAGGGGCGGGGACGGGCCTAGAGGATGTACGGCCCACCTAACACGCTCTCTGTGCGTGCACGTGTGTGCATGTGTGTGCATGCGTGTGTGTACTATGAACACACACATAACGACACACCAGCAAACATGTGCACCATACATGCTAGCAAACACACACATATACATATCAATAGGCATAGATGCAGGCATAAATACAGCACGTGACCCTGGTGTGTATATACACCCACATACACATACACCCACAGGGCCGGCGCCGAGTGCTGGGAGCCCCTGCAGTCTCTTCTCACCCCCACACTGTAGCAGGCGTATCCCTCCCTTTTCCTCTTTGGGGTCCTGTCCCCACTGACCCCCCAGGTGCCTGCGGCCTGGCGCTCAGAGAGAAGAAGCTGCTCCTGAGTGGGCAGCGCCGGGCGCTCGGCCGTTATCCCCCCTCCCCCCCCCCCCTCCCCCGGCCCTGCGAGCGGCCGGACCGGACCGGCTGCCTCCTGCACGCCCCGCCCTGGGGATGGAGCCCGCAGCCCGGGCCTGTGCCCCAACCGGGGATCGAACCCTGACCTCCGGGTTCAGAGGTCGGCGCTCACCACTGAGCAACCCGGCCTGGCTTTGTTTTCTTTCTTCTGCTCAGTTCGTCCGTTCTGTGCGCATCCAACGGCTGGCCTGGCAGCCCTGCCCTCAGTCAGTGGGTGGTCCCAGCCAGACTCCAAAGACCCCCCATTCCCAGCGGGAGGTGCCCCGGCCCGCAGTGCCCGCTGCCCGCCCTCCACGGCCCGGAGAAGGGGTGGGGGTGGGTGCCCAGCCAGAGGCCAGCCTGCCCCCCGGGACTGAAAAGAATGTTGACCTTGAACTTGACGGAGGCTGAAGCCGGGGGCCAGGGCAGCTCGAGTCCACGGTGGAGCTCGGGGCGGAGACCAGAGCCCAAACCGGAGACAGGCGGGCCACCGGGGAGAGGCTGTGGCCGCTGGGCACGCAGCGGGCCCGGTCCCTCGTCAGCGCACCCGGGAGGCTCAGCCCCCCGTCCCCGCCCAGTGAGGGGCCTCCCGGGCCTGCCCCCCGCCTCTCCGGGTTCGGTTCTGACGGTCCTGCTGCTCCCCAGGACGCCCGCCCCGCCCGCCCCGGGCCTTCCTGCGGCCAGTCTGCCCCCCCCCCCCCCCGGCCCCGTCTGGTTCTGCCATCGCCCGCGTTCGGACCCCCCTGGCCCCGTCTGGTTCTGCCGTCGCCCGCGTTCGGACCCCCCCGGCCCCGTCTGGTTCTGGCTGACAAGCCTGCGTCCACCCTCCTGGCCCCCGGGCTCCCCAGCGCCGGACCGGGCCGGGTGTCCTGGGCTCAGGCCTGCGCGCCCCCCCCGCCCCCCAGGTCCGTGTGCGATCCCCGGGCCCGGCGTCGACAGG
Organism: Antrozous pallidus; assembly: GCA_027563665.1. Classification (NCBI taxonomy): domain Eukaryota; kingdom Metazoa; phylum Chordata; class Mammalia; order Chiroptera; family Vespertilionidae; genus Antrozous; species Antrozous pallidus. The sequence continues at coordinate 71,638,327 of CM050523.1, forward strand.
TCCGTGTGAGGCACGTCTGTCTGTCTGTCCCACACAGTGTCTCCCCCGAGGACACGGCTCCCCCCCCCCCCCCCCCCCCCCGTTCCTCACCCTGGTCTCACCTCCGGCCCAGGAAGCGGCCAGCGGAGTCACAGCGAGCGGGAGACGTGCACCCCAACCCCAGCCCTTCCCACAGCAGCGCCAGCAGCTCCAACACAGCAGCTGCCCCTCTCTGATCTCCTACATCCCAGCCTCATCCAGAGAGCGGGGGTGGGGGGGGGGGGGGCGCTCCCACAGCTGCCCTGGGATTTCTGGGCTCCGGGGCCCGGGGCCTGCCCTCCTGCAGACGGACCTCCCAGCGGACACCCTCTTTGGGAGGAGGGGGGAGAACGGGGTCCCCACTCGCTGTCACTCTCCCTCCTGCCCCCTCCCCCATCAGACCCATGGCCTCTGCATACCTCCCCGCCCCCCTCCTCTCCCCTCCCCCCTCCTCCTCTCCCCTCCCCCCATCCTCCTTCCCGCCCCCCCCGCTCCTCCTCTTCACTCCCCCCTCTTCCTCTCGCCTCTCCCCTGCTCCTCCTGGTCCTGGGGCTCCAGTACCTAGGTGGGCGTTGGGGCCCAAGGGAAGGATGGGTAACAGCCCCCTCGGTGCCCCCCTCTATCCTCCTTACGGGGCGTGCGGCCCAGGGTTTCTTGGGGCGGGGGGCGAAGGGGAGCTTGTTCCTGGGTCCCTCACAGGCGCTTTGCGGGGACTTTGTTGTCTCACTTCCTGGCCTCCCTGCCAAGTGCCGAGGCCCCCCCTCCGTGCTGGGCAGGGTCAGCCGAGGACTCGGGCCACTGCCTCCGTCCCCGGAATACCGAGCAGGCGGCGCTCCCCGCCGGCCCCTCTGCGGGGGGTGCTCCTCCTCTCAGGCTCCTCCCGGCCCTCTGCTTGGGGGGGGCACCTCCCCTCAGGCTCCTCCCGGCCCTCTGCTTGGGGGGGGCACCTCCCCTCAGGCTCCTCCCGGCCCTCTTCGGGGGGGGGCACCTCCCCTCAGGCTCCTCCCGGCCCTCTGCGGGGGGGCACCTCCCCTCAGGCTCCTCCCGGCCCTCTGCGGGGGGGGGGGCACCTCCCCTCAGGCTCGCAGGCGGCACGAGGCCCCCCACCGCCTGCTGCCCCCTCTCTGCCCCCCACCGCCCGCTGCCCCCTCTCTGCCCCCCACCGCCCGCTGCCCCCTCTCTGCCCCCCACCGCCCGCTGCCCCCTCTCTGCCCCCCACCGCCCGCTGCCCCCTCTCTGCCCCCCACCGCCCGCAGCCTCCTCTCTGCCCCCCTCCCCAGTGCGTGTCTGCTCTGCACCCCCCACGCCGGGTCACAGCGGGTGCTGCTGAGGGTTTTGCTTTAAAAACGCGTTTTTATGGATCTCAGAGAGGAGGGGAGAGACCGAAACACCCACGATAACAGAGCCTCGGGGACCGGCTGCCTCCCGCACGCCCCGCCCGGGGGATCGAGCCCGCACCCGGGCCTGTGCCCCGACCGACCGGGAATCGAACCCCGACCGCCTGGTTCCTGGGTTGATGCTCAACCCCTGAGCCCCCCGGGCCGTCCTCCTCCTCGGCTCTCAGTAACACCTGCCGGCCTGCCTTCGGGAGAGCTCTGTCAGGCCAGACCGCCCCCCGGTCCCCTCCCGGCCGCCCCGCGTCTGGACATTGGGAAGCGACCAACGGAGGGGCCCCCACGCGGTGGCCCGGAGCCCAGCCGTCCTCGCGTGTCTGGCGGTCTGGGCCCCAGGGGTGTGCGATGCTGGGAGCCGCCTTGTCTCCCCGCCTTGTCTCCCCGCCTTCTTCTCCCGGGGCGCCCGGCCTGGTGCCCTCGGGCAGCCGTGGGGAAGCGGGGCGCTCCCACCGAGGGAGCCGAGCCCCGCGCGCACGCCTGCGGCCCCAGAGGCACCGGGCGGAGCGGAGACGCGGAGGCGCCTGTAAACGGGGACGGGAAGGCCATCACGGGGTGCTCTGCGCCCGGGGAGCCCACGGGGAGACCGCGGCTGCGACCCGCGTGGGGCCGACATCCACGGGCAGAGAGAAGCCGATTAGAGCCAGGTTGTGCGGACGGATGGCGAGGCTGCCGGGAGCCGGAGCCGGAGCCGCCCGGACGCCTGAATCAGATCCAGGCCGGGACTGCACCGACACTGCTGTTCCATAAAGAAACCCGACCCCGCCGAGAAGAAGGGGATTAAGGACGGTATTCGGGGACGAAAGACGGGCTATTTGTGGGCCGGAGCCGTGTCTTTCCCAAAGGGGCAGAGGGAGCCGCCGGCCCGGCTCCCGGCTGAGCGCTCACCTGGGAACCAGGAGGTCGGGGTTCGATTCCCGGGGTCGGGTCGGGGCGCAGGCCCGGGATTGCGGGCTCCATCCCCAGTGGGGGGCGTGCAGGTGGCAGCCGGTCCTCGATTCTCTCTCATCACGGACGTTTCTCTCTCCCCCTCTCCTTTCCTCTCTGAAATCAATACAAATATATTAAAAAAAAATTTTTTTTTAAATAAAAAGGGACCGAGGGAAGCCGGACCATGGTTCTGAGGGAGGAGGGCATGGCCGATGGGATACTTCTGTACGTTTCCAGCACGGTGTTTGGGGATCCCCGGGGGGTGACCCGGCGGTGGGACCCGGGGTGAATGTGGGGATGTGCAGAGCCCAGGTCCCCTCAACCCCCTGCCCCAAGAGCTTCCCGGTGGAGTTGGGGTGCAGCACAAGGCTCTGGAGCAGCGGTTCTCAGCCTTCCTCACACCGAGACCATTTCATACGGCTCCTCAGGGGGTGATGACCTCAACGCTGACATTATTTTCGTTGCTATCTCATCACTGTCATTCTGCTCCTGTTGTCAATCGTCACGTAACTATCTGCGCTTTCCGATGGTCTCAGGCGACGCTGCCAGCCGTTCTCAGCCTGCGGGTGGCGGCATTGGGAAGGTCGAGAACAGCTGCTGGTAGAGCCCGAGACCATCGAAAACACAGATATTTATTTACATGACGGTTCATTAACAGGAGCAGAAGGACAATGATGAAGTAGCAACGGAAACAATGCTATGGTTGGGGGTCCACCCACGAGGAGCTGTATGAAAGGCCGCGGCATTAGGAAGGTTGGGGACCCCTGTTCCAGAGAAAGGCGAGGCCCTGAGCTGGTCCCCCAAGCTGACCCCGTCCGGGTCGTCGGCCAGCGCGGCCGGAGGCGGCGGCTGACTCGGGCCGGGCCGGGCTGTCTGTCGCTAAGAGCAGCCACGCACGTGGCTTAGCTGTCCCCTGTTTCCAAGGAGCCTCGTAAACACCACAGCAGCTGGTGGGTAATGCTGGCTCTGTGCAGGGCTTGCCGGCCGCGGGGGGGGGGGGGTGTGCTCTGCCCACAGGCTGGCAGGGAGCACCCGCCGTGACCGTCGTGGCCCGAACGCAGGTTCAGGGGGGGAGCCGGGTGAGAGCACGCCTGGACGCGGGAGATTCCGGCCGCCCACCCGCCCGGCCCGGCCTGTCTCATGTCGCCCGTGGCCCCCAGCCTCGCAGGCCGGGAGCCGGGGTCCGGGGGAAACTGGTGATGGCGGCTGTGGGGAGCCGCTCATGGGCAGCGGACTCCTGTTCTCCGGACAAACACCCATCCCGGCGGCCGTTACCACTGCCTCTCACTGAGCTCAGCCTCCTCCTCGGCCGCTGAGACCCCAGCCAAAGGACCAGGGCTGGGGGGGGGGGGGAGAGGGAAACACAACACTCACACTCACACTCATACACACACACACTCACACTCACTCATACTCACTCACACATACACACACTCATACTCACACACACTCACCCAACACTCACTCTCACACACACACACTCACACACACACTCACACACACACTCACACACACACACACTCACACTCACTCATACTCACTCACACACTCATACTCACACACACACACTCATACTCACACAACACTCACACACATACACACTCACCCAACACTCACTCTCACACACACACACTCACACACACACTCACACACACACTCACACACACACACACTCACACTCACTCATACTCACTCACACACTCATACTCACACACACACACTCATACTCACACAACACTCACACACATACACACTCACCCAACACTCACTCTCACACACACACACTCACACACACACTCACACACACACTCACACACACACACACTCACACTCACTCATACTCACTCACACACTCATACTCACACACACACACTCATACTCACACAACACTCACACACATACACACTCACCCAACACTCACTCTCACACACACACACTCACACACACACTCACACACACACTCACACACACACACACTCATACACACACACACTCACACACATACACACTCACCCAACACTCACTCTCACACACACACACTCACACACACACTCACACACACACACACTCACACTCACTCATACTCACTCACACACTCATACTCACACACACACACTCATACTCACACAACACTCACACACATACACACTCACCCAACACTCACTCTCACACACACACACTCACACACACACTCACACACACACTCACACACACACACACTCATACACACACACACTCACACACATACACACTCACCCAACACTCACTCTCACACACACACACTCACACACACACTCACACACACACTCACACACACACACACTCACACTCACTCATACTCACTCACACACTCATACTCACACACACACACTCATACTCACACAACACTCACACACATACACACTCACCCAACACTCACTCTCACACACACACACTCACACACACACTCACACACACACTCACACACACACACACTCACACTCACTCATACTCACTCACACACTCATACTCACACACACACACTCATACTCACACAACACTCACACACATACACACTCACACAACACTCACTCTCACACACACACACTCACACACACACTCACACACACACTCACACACACACACACTCACACTCACTCATACTCACTCACACACTCATACTCACACACACACACTCATACTCACACAACACTCACACACATACACACTCACACAACACTCACTCTCACATACACACACTCATACTCACACAAGACCCACACTCTGACTCTCACTCACTCACAAATACTCACACTCACACTCATACACACACACACACTCATACTCACACACACACTCATACACACACAACACTCACACACACACACTCATACTTGCTCACACACTCACATACACAACACTCACATTCACACTCACTGACACTGCCTCACACTCTCATCCTCACACTCACACTCACACTCACACACAAATACACTCACACAAGACTCACACTCTCACTCACACTCTCACTCTCACTCACTCACACTCACACTCTCTCCACCTAAGGGCAGGTCTTCGCCCTGCTCCCCTCTGTCAGGTCCAAACAAAGAAACAAGCGGGAGGTGCTCAGACGCCCTCACCCCTGCAAACAGCCGCGATGGGGAACCCTCACCGGGGCTGTCCTCCCTCCTCCTCCGCATGAGCCCACACCCCACGGGGAGAGACGCTGAGACGCCACGAAAACCGTCGTCCCTCTCGGCTCCCGGACCCGGTCGTGTCCGCACAGGGGTGCACGGGGAGATGAGATGACCGGTGTGCTCCCCCAGGCCTGGTCACAGCCGTGTCCACAGGAACAGGCAGAAGGAGCCCGGCACACGGGCGGCCTCGTGTGTGCCGACGCCTGGCGTGGGGCTGTCGAGGGGGGGGTCCGAGGGTGAACATCGGCACAGACGGGAGTCACCCATCGCGCTCCCGTGGGACAGCGCGTTTCTTCCCACAGATGGCGCCGTTAGACGCCGCGTTCGAAACGGAAAAGAGAGGAAAACTCGCTCACTCACATCCGCCAGACTGCTTCCCCTCCGACCTCAATGTGTCGTTTAGTTTTTTTAAAAGATCCTCTTCGGCCCAAACCGGTGTGGCTCAGTGGGTAGAGTGTCGGCCTGCGGACTGAAGGGTCCCGGGTTCGATTCCGGTCGAGGGCATGTGCCTTGGCTGCGGGCACATCCCCAGTGGGGGGCGTGCAGGAGGCGGCTGATGGATGTTTCTCTCTCATCGATGTTTCTGGCTTTCTATCCCTCTCCCCTCTGCTCTGTAAAAAGTCAATAAAATATATTTAAAAAAACCCTCTTGGAACAAAGCAGCGGTGGTTTTGTCTGACCTGTGCTCACAGCTCTTCAGACACGGACCGGCGGGGGGCCTGGGCCCGCGCCCAGCTCAGGGCGCAGTGAGTGGAGTGCCCTGGAGGGGGCACATGGGAGCGCGGGGTGGCCCCGGGGCAGCGCTGCTCTCTCGCAGGGTTCCTTTCCTCCCCGCACTCCAGGATCTGTTTTCCATCGATATTTACTTATTTTAAAGGTATTTTATTGGTGCCAGAGAGGAAGGGAGAGGGAGGGGGGAGAGAAGCATCCATGATGAGAGAGAATCACGGACCGGCTGCCTCCTGCATGCCCCGCGCTGGGGATGGAGCCCAAAACCCGGGCCTGTGCCCCGACCGGGAGTCGAACGCTGACTCCCGGTTTAGAGGTCGATGCTCAGCCCCGGCTGGGTTAGAATGATCGGAGACTTGTAGGGGGTAAGGATGGGGTAGGAGATTTCTTCGCTGCGGGTGGGAGTGGGGTTCTCAGGAGACCCTGAGAAAGAGATGCTCTCAGACCCCCGCGGAGGCAAGAGACCGCTATGTGTGTGTCAGGTTCCTCGGTTCCCAGAGTCCCGCTTCCCCTAGACCGGTGGTCGGCAAACTGCGGCTCGCGAGCCACATGCGGCTCTTTGGCCCCTTGAGTTTTTATTATTTTTAAAATATATTTTATTGATTTTTTTACAGAAAGGAAGGAGAGAGAGTTAGAAGCATCGATGAGAGAGAAACATCGATCAGCTGCCTCCTGCACACCCCTCACTGGGGATGTGCCCGCAGCCAAGGCACATGCCCTTGACCGGAATCGAACCCGGGACCTTTCAGTCCGCAGGCCGACGCTCTACCCACTGAGCCACACCGGTTTCGGCCCCTTGAGTTTTCAGCGAAGGCCAGCGTAGGAGGACCCTAACGAAGCTAAGGACAATGTACCTGTCTCTATAGTTTACGTTTTCCGCCGTTGTGCTGCTGAGGTCTGGTTCTGCGGACGAACGAGTTTGCCGACCACGGGGCTAGCCCAGCCGGGAGAGGGGCCGCGGCTCCCGGAGCCAAGAGGGAGGCCGTGCCAGATCCTCCGTGTGCGCCGAGTCGGCAGAGGGCCGGCCGGGGCCGGTCCGTGAGCTCCTGGTGTGGGGCTCGTGGCCGGGAGCCACCTGGCGAATGCGGGAGCATCCCCTCGCCCCTCCCCGGAGAGCCAGGGTGCGAGCTCCGGAGAGGAGAGGACGCGCCCCTCCTCTGTCGCCCCGCCTGGCAGCTGGGCTCCCTCCAGGGGACAGAGAGCAATGCCCCCCCCCTACCCCCGGGCCCCAGGCCTTACTGGGCGAGGCTGATGCTCGGCCCCTTCCTGTTGTCTGTCCGTCTGCGGGAGCGGCCCGGGGAAGGGGAAGCCTCTTCCGGCACACTGTGTATCAGGCCTCACCTTTGCCCGGTCCCGTTAATGAATGAACACCGCTCTCAGGGTGACTCAGCGCCCCTCTGCCTCCTCCTCCTCGCTCCCCTTCTTCTCTCCCTTCCCCTCCCGCTTCCAGAACCACCTTTCGGACCATCCATTCGCTGAACACTGGCAGAGGCCATTACCACGGCGACGCCCGCCCTCGCCACACCCCCACTGCCCGTTGGACCAGCTGGAGCGCAGGAAGTGAGATGCTTCCATTTCTTTAAATTGATCTCAGAGAGGAAGGGAGGGGCGGGGACAGAGAGAAACATCCGTGATGAGAATCATGGCTTCACTGCCTCCGGCACGCCCTCCACTGGGCATCGAGCCCGCAACGGGGCACGTGCCCCTGACCGGGAATCGAACCTGTACCTTTCAGTCCGCCAGCCGAGGCTCTATCCGCTGAGCAACACTGGCTAGGGCGGTGTAACTAACCTCCCGGTTAAATGACCCATTTCCCCTCTGGTCAGAGAGACAGAAAGTGATCCATTTCCCCTCTGGACAGAGAGACAGAAAGTGATCCATTTCCCCTCTGGACAGAGAGACAGAAAGTGATCCATTTCCCCTCTGGACAGAGAGACAGAAAGTGATCCATTTCCCCTCTGATCAGAGAGACAGAAAGTGATCCATTTCCCCTCTGACAGACAGACAGAAAGTGATCCATTTCCCCTCTGGACAGAGAGACAGAAAGTGATCCATTTCCCCTCTGGACAGAGAGACAGAAAGTGATCCATTTCCCCTCTGGACAGAGAGACAGAAAGTGATCCATTTCCCCTCTGGTCAGAGACACAGAAAGTGATCCATTTCCCCTCTGGACAGAGAGACAGAAGATGACCCATTTCCCCTCTGACAGACAGAAAGTGATCCATTTCCCCTCTGGACAGAGAGACAGAAAGTGATCCATTTCCCCTCTGACAGACAGACAGAAAGTGATCCATTTCCCCTCTGGACAGAGAGACAGAAAGTGATCCATTTCCCCTCTGGACAGAGAGACAGAAAGTGATCCATTTCCCCTCTGGACAGAGAGATAGAAAGTGATCCATTTCCCCTCTGATCAGAGAGACAGAAAGTGATCCATTTCCCCTCTGGACAGAGAGACAGAAGATGATCCATTTCCCCTCTGGACAGAGAGACAGAAAGTGATCCATTTCCCCTCTGAACAGAGAGACAGAAAGTGATCCATTTCCCCTCTGGACAGAGAGACAGAAGATGACCCATTTCCCCTCTGACAGACAGACAGAAAGTGATCCATTTCCCCTCTGATCAGAGAGACAGAAAGTGATCCATTTCCCCTCTGGACAGAGAGACAGAAAGTGATCCATTTCCCCTCTGGACAGAGAGACAGAAAGTGATCCATTTCCCCTCTGGACAGACAGACAGAAAGTGACCCATTTCCCCTCTGACAGACAGACAGAAAGTGACCCATTTCCCCTCTGGTCAGAAAGACAGAAGAGGAACCGTTTCCCATCTGGACAGAAAGACAGAAAAGCGGTCCCTCAGGGCAGAGAGGACAGCGCAGGATGAGTGGACGCGAGCGCAGGTGCCGATTCCGGCTCAGGGGGAACAAGGGACGTCTCTCCGCAGCCGACAGGCCCCCGGATGCGGGAGGAGCTGGGAGGTGGGGAAAGTTGGCAGCAAACATGTTTGAAAGAGTCCAAAGGCCTCCCAGTGTCCCCGCTCCCTCCCGGCGACCAGGAGCCGGGCAGGCACGTGCCGTCCGGGGTGGGAGGGTGGGGGGGGGCGTGTGCTCTGACGCGGGACCGTGTTCTCGGCCCCGAGCCCGCCCTCCGCGGGGCCCTGACCTCGGGGTGTCCTGGGCGCCCATCATTGCCCGGATCGTGCTGTTCCGAGGCGACGCCCCCCTCTCCCCCCGCCAGGTCAGCGGTGACCGCCTGGGGCCGCAGGGACGCTCAGAACAGGCGACCCCTGACCCCAGTCAGGGCGCTGACCTCTGTGCCTGGGATCGCCACGGGACAACAGGACAGCAGTCAGCACAGCAGTAGCCGTTCGGTGCGAGGTAATAACAAAAATCAGACCTGGCCCTGACCCGTGTGGCTCAGTGGACAGAGCGCCGGCCTGCGGACTGAAGGGTCCCAGACTCCGATCCTGTCGAGGCGCCGACCTTGTTCGCAGGCTCCTCAGCGGCCCTGGGCCCTGGTCGGGGTACGTGCAGAGGCAACCGATCGATGTATTTCTCTCTCATCGATGTTTCTCCCTGCCCGCCCCCTTCCCCTCTCCCCGAAAATCAATGGGAACACGTCCTCAGGTGAGGATTAACCACGACAGCAAAGCTCTCCAGGAAGCTCCGTGCCACCACCTAGCTGGCCTCTCACTGGCGTGGCTCTTCTCTGGGGACCCTCCTCCTCCTCCTCCTCCTCCTCCTGCTCCTTCTCCTCCTCCTCCTCCTCCTCCTGCTCCTTCTCCTCCTCCTCCTCCTCCTCCTGCTCCTTCTCCTCCTCTTCCTCCTCTTCCTGCTCCTGCTTCTGCTCTTCCTCCTCCTCCTCCTCTTCTGCTCCTCCTCCTCCTCCTGCTTCTGCTCCTCCTCCTCCTCATCTTCCTTCTCCTCCTCCTCCTCCTCTTCTTGCTCCTGCTTCTCCTCCTCCTCCCTCTGCTCCTCCTCCTGCTCCTCCTCCTCCTGCTTCTGTTCCTCCTCCTCCTCATCTTCCTTCTCCCCCTCTTCCTCCTCCTCCTCTTCCTCCTGCTTCTGCTCCTCCTCCTCCTCATCTTCCTCCTCCTCCTCCTCCTCTTCTTGCTCCTGCTTCTCCTCCTCCTCCCTCTGCTCCTCCTCCTCCTCCTGCTCTTCCTCCTCGCTTCCTCCTCCTCCTCTTCCTCCTCCTGCTTCTGCTCCTTCTCCTCATCATCTTTCTCCTCCTCCTCTTCCTTCTCCTCCTCTTCCTCCTCCTCCTCTTCCTCCTCCTGCTTCTGCTCCTGCTCCTCCTCCTCATCTTTCTCCTCATCTTCATCCTCCTCTTCTTCCTCCTCCTCCTGCTTCTCCTCCTCCTCCTCCTCCTCCTCCTCTTCCTCCTCCTCTTCCTCCTCTTCCTGCTCCTGCTTCTCCTCCTCCTCCCTCTGCTCCTCCTCCTCTTCCTCCTCCTCCTCTTCCTGCTCCTGCTCCTGCTCCTCCTCCTCCTCCTCCTTCTCTTTCTCCTCCTCCTCCCCTCCTCCTCCTCTTTTTTCTCCTCCTCCTCCCCTCCACCTCCTCTGGCTGCCAAAAGCTCTGTTGTTTCACTTGGCCCAGTGCATGGGAGGGGGCGAGGGAGGTTAAAAGAGCGGCTAGTGGTTCGGGGAGAGGCTCAGGTAAGAGCCAGACCCAGGGGGTGCACAGGGGCGCCCCAGGCTCCTGGTGGGGCTGGAGGGCGAGCCTCTGGAAGAGACACAGGCCCGCCCGGGTGAGGCCGGGTCCCCATCTTCTGGATGCGTTTCACCTGCTCCCCCAGGAGTGGTCCCCCAGGAGGTCACGGGCTGAGGGTCTGGGGGTGGAACCGGCCTGCAGCTCCCCGAAAGCCTGGCCAGGCTCCTCCCCCCCCCAGCCAGAGGCCCCCACGGTCCCCTGAGCTTCTCGGTGCCCATGAGGAACTCTCCCCGCGTGACCGGCCCCCAAACCCGCGCCTCCCGTCTGTCCTGGGGCTCCAGCAGCTGCTCAGGCCATTCCACCTGCTCCCGCGAGGGGCTCTGTGCCCACCGGGGGGGCAGGCACCCCACGGGCTCCTGGCAGGGGCCCCTCGTGGCCCAGGGAGCGTGCCCGGCTGGCTCGGGATCCCCCCTCGAGTGGTGCTGAGCTGGGTGGCCAAGTCCCGCGACCTCAGGTCTCCCCTGAGCCCCGACTCCTCTCTGTCCCTGACGAGCTGACCCCTGGAGTCCGAGCCGGCGATACAATCCCGTTATTTTCCGTTCCGAAGAGCAGTTGCTTTCGAGGGTCCCCGGAGTGAGTCTGTCCTAGAGTCACATGTCTGTCACGGGAGGGCGGGGCATGGGCACAGGATCTGCGGCCGGAGCCGGCCTGGCCCAGGGAGGCACCCACCCCCCCCCCCCCCCCCCCCCCCGCCCCCAGCAGGCCAGCAGGAAACGAAGGAGCCCAGCGGCCTGCAGGCCTCGCCGGGGATGCCCTGTTGCCATGGTGACCCTGGGCCGCCGAGGATGAACCTACAGCAGGAGACCTGGCTGCTTTGCTTAGACCAGTGGTCAGCAAACCGAGACTTGAGAGCCACAGGCAGCTCTCCAGCGGGGGTTTTGCCGACCACCGGCTTAGACATCGCCTCGCCCCTTCGAGGGCAGTTCTGGGCCCTCCGCCCCCAGGGAAGCGGAGAGGCGTCAGCGGTTCCTGAACGTTGGATTTCATTTTTGAAAAAATATATTTTATTGATTTTTTTTTTACAGAGAGGAAGGGAGAGAGAGTTAGAAACACGGACGAGAGAGAAACATCGACCAGCTGCCTCCTGCACTCCACCCCACTGGGGATGTGCCTGCAACCAAGGTCCATGCCCTTGACCGGAATCGAACCCGGGACCCAGCCTCGTCTATGCAAATCATGCCAGCACGGACCCTTTCCCCGATAACGTTCCGTTCGGCTCACGGATGGGTTACTCCGTAGAGAAAGAAAGGGACCAGGATGCTTTATGAGTGGGTGTGGGGGCCATAAAAACAACCTGACAATTGGGCCCCCACACATCTGACAGCCGTCACCGGTGAGGCTCCGCGGACAGAGTGTCGGCCTGCGGACTGAAGGGTCCCGGGTTCGATTCCGGTCAAGGCACGTACCTTGGCTGCGGGCACATCCTCAGTGGGGAGGTCTTCGGGAGGCGGCTGATCGATGTTTCTCTCTCTGTGATGTTTCTAACTCTCTCTCCTCTCCCTTGCTCCCTGTAAAAAAAAATCAATACACTGTATTTAAAAACACGCACACACACACACAAAACATCTTACAAGGGACATGCTGATCGATGTTTCTCTCTCTGTGATGTTTCTAACTCTCTCTCCTCTCCCTTGCTCTCTGTAAAAAAAAAAAAATCAATACACTATATTTAAAAACACGCACACACACACACAAAACATCTTACAAGGGACATGCTGAACAACGGCTTGGAGCCGTGTGCAGGTCCTGGCGTTTGTTTCCTTGGCGACCTCTTCCGGGGCCCTGATGCGGCGGCGGAGGCTGGAGGGCCCTGTCGGCCGTTACCCCGGTTTTATCCAGTCTCTCCACACGGCGCCCCGGCCGCCTGCGGTTGAGGGACGCGCGCCCAGGAGACATGGGGGAGGTGATAAGCCTGCCGGGGCCGCAGCCGTTTGGTGTCCGCTCCGTCGTCTGCATTTCTTCCCTTCTCATCGACGCGGGTGCTCGTGAGGAAGGCCGTGGAGTTTCAGCTTTTGCGGGAACCCCTTTCGCGTCCCGCGTGACTCAGGGTCCCCGGTTCGGGGTTCGGGTTCTGGGGAAGGCCGCACACAAATGAATAAAGAGACTTAGAAAAGCATTAATTTGGGAAATGAGGGGCAGGCGGTCGTCCAACTCTAATGGGAGGACTACTGCTCGCTCTGGCTTTACCATCCTTTTTATTAAGATTAAGATCACAAGATACACCCGTCTGCCCCAGGCAGGAAACACCAGTAAAAGCCAATCAGTGAATCTTCTTAGGCCTGACAGGTGGGGCTGCTTCAACCACCAACATCCCAGCAACCAGCTCCGACCCCTCAGAGCAGTCAGGGTGGACCAGCCCCCGGATTCCCTGTCCACAGCTCGCCGTCCTCAAAACAGTGATCGGCTCCCGGCAGACCTTCTCTCTCCTTCCCTCTGAAATGGCTCCGTGTTCCGATCCGGCTACCAAAGGTCTCGCTCACACACATACTTTGTTCCAGGAAGATTAAAGGGATGGGCCTCCAAGGGGTCCCCCTGTTTTATTTATTTTTTAAATATATTTTTATTGATTTTTCTACAGAGAGAGAGGGAGAGGGATAGAAAGTCAGAAACATCGGCGAGAGAGAAACATCCATCAACTGCCTCCTGCACCCCCCCCCCTGAAAATAAGATCGAGTGCATCTTTGGGAGCAAAAATTAATGTAAGACACTGTCTTTCTTTCTTTTTAAAAAAATATGTTTTATTGAGTTTTTACAGAGAGGAAGGGAGAGGGATAGAAAGTCAGAAATATCAATGAGAGAGAAACATCGATCAGCTGCCTCCTGCACCCCTCCTCCCCCCACTGGGGATGTGCCCGCAGCCAAGGTCCATGCCCTTGACCGGAATCGAACCCGGGACCTTTCAGTCCGGAGGCCGACGCTCTATCCACTGAGCCACACCGGTTTCGGCAAAAAATTGATGTACGACACTGTCTTATTTTCGGGGAAGCGGGGGACGTGCAGGCTCTCCTCGGAGGGCTGCCGGCTCCGAGTCCTCCATGACTCGAGCTGTTTTACGGTGACGATGACTCACGCGGTTTCCCCCGGGGGCCGGCTCTCCCGGCGAGAACAGGCAGCTCCCCCCGCGACGGCGGCAGGACCGGCCCGGCCGGCTGTGGGGACAGTTTGCCTTTCCCTCTGGAAACGCCGGCCGGTCCGGGTTGGGGGCGTGCTGTGATGAGCGGAGCGCTGGGATTGCGAAAAGCAGACACGTAAGGCGGGTCTCGTATTTCCACACGCTCTCGCTCGTCTGTCGTAAGCGGGCGGGGAGCGGTGATGTAAAAGCAGTGACACCGGGGAGCCGGCCTGTGCACACCCACGGGGCGTGTTCTGAGCGCTGGCTTTCTCTGGTGACACACCTTCCCTTGCTCAGCGCGTGCACATTTTACAAAATACATAGTTTATTGATTTTTTACGGAGAGGCAG